>CAIGRB010042434.1:14874-25916 GCA_903798255.1 Fraxinus quadrangulata
CAGGTGTCAAATCAATCAATTCTGAAAGATCTCCAAATCCGTTACGGGGAACAACGTCGGCCTCGTGGTGGGACGAGGTCTTCTATGATCCGAGGTCCCCATGGAGCTGGGAGGGGAACACCGCTTCGGGACTTCGGAAAGCTTGGCGACTTCGGCCAGCTTAATAAATAACAAGACTGCCAACTCTATGTCCGTCCTCCCCTGCCAATCTGTTCCACGTGGGCCAACTGTCTACACATCCGACAGCGTGGCATCCGTCAGCGTGGCACTTCTGCCAGCGTGGCATGTGTTGATACCTCAGATTTAGGGCGAGGTGGTAATGGCGGTAACAAGAGCGATAAACGGGGTTGGAGACCTGCACTTTCCCATCCCGCTTTAATAGAGTATGGGGTTGGGTGTGGTAACAAAAATATTCGATGGGGCTGGGGACAGGAATGGTGGACCACCCCTTGCCATCCTTACTTGATTTGGTGGTTATTAAAGGATATTCCTTCTCGGAAAATATGGCTGCAATTATTGCATCCCTGTTTTACTACTCTAAGAATAAGAAAAGAATAAACCGTGACTCCATTAGTTCATATTTTCCTCTAAATCTATTCTACATATCACAATAAGACAACCATTATGCTGAATGTCATAATAGGGAGGTGTTTGAAATTCATAAAGGTATGTGAAATTGTGACATTTGTATTCATGTGACTGTATACATATGACATGCGAAATTGTAGCTTGATAGCATGTGTGACGTAAAAATTAAATAAAACAATTGTAAGATTATGTTTTTTCCCTTCCAAATGGTATTGACCATTTTGTGTAATTTGAATTTCAAAATAAAAAATCAGATATACATTACCACAATTAATGGAATTGGGGACAAAAATATATATACACTAAAAATGAATTTAATATATTTTTTATAACATAAATACCTTATTTATGAATTGAAAAAATAATACCCAATTTTTTTATTCCTTTAATTTTCTCTTATTAAAATTGTGTTGGTGTGAGTCCACACACCTTATTTTATGCATGTTTAATCTGTCATTATCTTCTTGGCCCAACTTTAATTAGGACGACCAGCAAGCCTATACTAATGCATGGAACTCAGAGGCAGTAGTTCGTTTTCTATTGAATTAATATCATACACGAATGATGGTAACAACAATGTTACATGTATAGAAAAATTTGCCAAATAGGTTTAGAAAATGTCAAATAGCAACATTTCATTGAATTTGGACTAAAAACAAAGTCAAAACGGTCAATAAGATGATGTCATCTCAACACCTGTAACTACCTTGTACAATTCATTTGTACAAACAACTTTATTTTGATTGTAAATAGGTTATCACCAAGAAAAAGTATTAATATAGATATATATTTTGAATAGTTCAATCAATCAGTCTAGAAGTACGATAGAGTAATTCAAACCTATGGTGATCAATTTGATTGGAAAAGTTGAACCGCCTCTTCTAAAGTTCAAATTGTTTGACAGAAAATTTATGAAGTTGACTAACACCACAAGTGGAATTAATTTTCAGCAAAAGATTTACACATAATTTTAATCAATACTTTTGTATGTTCTTATAATATATCACCTAAAAATTGTGATTAGGCTTTGATGGCCTTTCGCTTAAAATAATACTATCAAATCGTCTAAAATGTTAAAACATTTAAAGTTGCAAAAATGTGTTTATATTTATATTCATTGCAATAGATAAATTATGTTAGACTAGTTATAATAATCATCTCTAGATGTGTTGGGTATTTGAGAAGGGTATGACATTTATTAGGGGTGGCATTTTTTTGGGAATCGAACCGGATCCAATAGAGCAGACCGGTTTGACTCCGGTTCATTTACTAAATGAGTCAATTTCGAGACTATACATCAAGTACCAATAGGTTCAGGTCCGACTCTCGGTGCCTCTTTGAGGAAAAAAAATGAATTCGATTTTCCCAAATTTCTCTTTTTACTTGTACCAAGATGCATTAGATCTTTAAGCACTAAACCCCAAAATTATCTCACGTTAAAGTTTCATTTTTCATACTCTTATTCTTATTTCCTTTAATGGGTAATCGAAATTCAAGTCTAAATAATTTTATAAATTCATAGTTTTAATGCAACACAATAGAAAAAATATATTTTTAGTTTAATATTTCATAAAAAATCAAATTTATCATTGTTTTCAAATTGGCAGACCATCAAGAATTACGATCGTTAAATATTACTGAAAATAATCAGGCTATTGTTATATAAAATTTTTAAGAGTTAATTTTCGATCAAGATTGCAATTTGTGTTGTATTTAATAGTTTATCATTTTTTGCCTTTATAAGTTGATTTTGAACTTTGGAGTGGATTTTTGTTTGTTATTTTGTTTAATAAATTTTTTGTATTGTTAGATTACAAGAATGACAAATGGTTTCATACTATATCTTTGTCTATTTTCAATTTGACAAGTAGTTTCATACTTTATTTTTATATTTTTTTCAAAATAAAGAACTAGACCGAACCGAATAAAAATCGGTTAGTTTGGTTCTATAGTTGGATATGGAACCAATGGTTGTATTTCTAATATTTTCATTGGTACTCGGTGCAGTTCAGTTCTATTCCTTTTAGAACCAGATCGAACAAGACCGCTCCACTCCTACTTTTATGGAGTCTTAAAGATATGCATAACTCAAGGTTTTTTTATTTAGATTTAAATTTTCATATTTAATTTGTATGAGAATATACCCTTAACTCTGGATTGCTCATATGAGCGTTAGCGGCTCAATAAATTATGAGTCTTGAAATTTTATCTTTAAATGTCGGAAACAACCCAAATGTCTACATGTTTGATTTAATCGCACGTATTAATTGATGTGAAATTTTCTTCTTTAATAGTTTTTTTAGCACATAAATAACCTCCCTTATTTTACAAAGTTGAAAAGAGGAACTTCTTGTTGAAAATATTGGAGCACATTCCTCTAATATTAAAAGCTGGTCAGCTTAATAAGTTCTTATTTTCAAATATATTCGAATAAGTAATTTTCTTTTTACATGTAAACAAAAATGATTATTTTGACAGAAAATCAAATTACTTTCAGAATAAAAATTTGACCAACAAATGCATTATTTTGAGACTTGCTTGCTGATCAGTAGAGAGAATTATAGGTAAACAGACAGTAAAGCAAAACAAAATAAATATCAAAAAATGGCATATTTATATTAACATATGAGTGTACTTACAATTTGGTAATATCATTGTGCCACCAAGAACGTGGAATCAAAGTGAACTGTGCAAAACCAAAAAGCAGAAACCAAGAATAGAGGCCTGAAACCAGTGGATATCTCCATCAAGAATAATGCTGAGCAGAAACCCGAAAAATCACCCGAGCAGCTTCGTTTCTGTTCTTGTTTCATTGTTTTATAAATGAAAGACCCTCCACCCCCAAAAAAGAAATGAAAAACTATTTCCACACCCATTATGAAACGAAAAGCAGGCTAACACGAGAACATCTAGAGGAAAGAACAATGAGAAAAATCTAGCAAAAGCTCGTTAAGAAAGAAAAGCTCAACTTTTCCCCCTTGGGATACATATTATATAAATTGTGGTTATTCAGAAATATTGATTAACAAGAGAAATGGGTGGGGTATATCATCTTTTAATCTTTCTGTCTTTATTGAATTTGACTGTCGGAGTTAAACTTCGGTGGAGCACTCGGGGGAGCTGAGAGGAAAACAAGTGTCTTCCCCACCAGTATTCCAGAGGAAATGGGCATAATTAGCTGCATAATAGGAATTGTTGGGTTCTGCAGCAATGGCTTCCAAGTATGTTTCCTCAGCAGCCCAAAGGTCCTTCTTTACCTGCCAGAGGAAGTTAGCGTATTTGTTCAAGGCCTCTGCATCCTTCGGCTCCACCTCTGCAGCTCTCTTGAAGTAGTCTTCCGCTCTGTTTCAATCACGTGTTAAACAAATGAATATGAAAGTTTTTATGGCCTAGAAATTCACACAAGGGATAACTTGTTTTACTAGCAAAATTCGTATGATAAGTCGAAGTATCTCTTCACATACAAATCAAATAGCTTAATCATTTTTTTCCTACTCCGCCAGATTTCTAGAATCTTGGTTGCCTTTTCAAAGTATTGGAAAATTTACTTGGGTTTTGAAGATATTTTCTTCAGCAGTTTTCAATTCAAGATAGTCGAAACTATTTATGGTTCACATGCATTGTTCTTTCCTATTAAAGAAAGAAACTAAGGGTCTAAATTGCACCCCACATAAAGCTCAATCAAGATAAAGTCCGACCCCAATTTCTACAAAACTACATTTTGCCAGTTAAAAGGTCAAATTTCTGCCAACAAGTACAATAATTCTCTAGCTAGAAGCAAGCAAACTTGGCTGCAAGCAATATTCAAGCAGAAAAGTCGAACACCATAATATTTCAGAAAACACAATCCAATTGGATTAGCTAAGAATCAAGGAATTACGTGATGCTATCTAATTCTTCAACACGATCAGAAACAGAAAAATTGATATCTAAACACTGGAAAATAAATTTACCTGTCATAATCTTGGGCGACCAAGTAGAGAAATTGAGCATAATTTGCTAGCAGAAGAGGATTATTGGGCTCTCGAGCCAATCCCGTTTGATATAGCAACTCAGTTTTAAAATACTCCACATAGTCATCAGCTTCAATCTTTGCGTTCACTGGGGACACAATTCTTTGCCTCGCCTCATGATCCAATGCTTCATCAGCAGTTGCAGCCTGCATTGTCGAGGCTTCTTCCACCATTGAATTCCACAAACTGACCTCTTCTTCTCTGGCCACTTGCCCAGAAATTGACTCTTCTTCGCCTGTTCTGGAGGGATTCCCAACTGAGGACATCTCCTCAGGAACAATAGTCCGGTGATATCCCGATTCATCAAACCTCCCATCTCCATCTGTACCACTGGCAACCGACCTGTATTTTCCGCCACCACCATTACCTCCCCCAATAGATGTCGTCTTCCCATTTGATGATGATAATTTAAATGTCTTAACAGGTGATGAATCAAACTTTTGTTCGACCGGACTCTGATCTTCCACCACCGAAACAGTTTCTACAGTGGCTGCATAAGCATGGACCGGTGGAGTGGCTCCTATAGCAGCATTAGTCCCCATTGAATAAACACTAAAATTCGCAAGAAGTATCATCACATACACCATCAAAGTTGGTGTATTTGAGAACACTTGCTGAAACAACCATACAAAGGACGCATGCATCTCCTTCTGTACCCTCACCAAGATCCCTTGTAAATCCTCATAAAACAAAATTTCTCTCATTTGCAAAGTATAACTTTGAAGCTCCCGAATTATAAACACCATGGATGAAAAAGCTTTATTCATAGAGCAGTACGCCCACTCTCCTGCTTCCCTAAACCCTTCTTGCCATTGCTTTTTCCGCTTTATCATTCTAAGGGATAGAGGGATTTCAACGCTATTCGCCTTCCTCTCAATACTTGCAGGAATTATCTCATCTCTTTCAGGAAAATCTGGAGGCTTTAAAGGCTCAAATGACAGATATTCTAAAAATTTAGTTTCACCACTGGAACTAACATCAATACTTTCACACCTTGTTTCGACAGAATCTGGGACCGTACATTGCTCTGCTTCAAACATAGCATCATCAGCAATGGAACTTTCATCTTCATCATCAGATACTTGAAATCTAAGAGCCAACTCTTTAATTTTCCTCGAAAATTCTTCGTCAGAAAACGAAGCCAAGCTGGCACTGCATGCTCGCCGGAGAGGTTGGTCCCGGGATTTTGAATGCTGGAAAGATCTGGACCGGTACAACTTCGACGACTGGTGAGTCCCAAAAAGGGACGAACGTTCCAGCCGGTGCACATTGCGGCACGCTAGAGCTCCATCGCTGCTAATAATACTACGTCTTACAATAGATAGGGACGAAATTGCAGAAGCTAAAGTTTGAGAAGATGGCGAGTGAGGAATTGAAGGGTGTGACCAATTTAGACATGGAGTTGCTACTTTCACGGCCATTTTCTCGACTCAAATTACAACACTCAACTTAACAGTATAAATAACAAAGAAAAACAAAGGATTTTGCTAAGTGGAGACTGGAAAAATGGAAGGAATTCAAAAGCTTTTACAAGAACGTCTTTAATACAGATCCGGATATGGAGATTTAACTTCCTTAATTTCAACTGAATTGAAAGAAAAATCCTGCAAAACAATTAAATAAAACCGACCAAATTAAGTCCAACAATAACCCACATGTTCATAAAGTATAAACTGAATCACAATTTAGAATCCCTAAAAGCAAGCTTGTGCTTCAAATCATTACCCCCACTTTTTCACTTTCCATTAAAATCGGATCACAAAACGCATCCCAAGAGAAAATCATATGCCACCCACAAATTCATAACAAATATCAAGAACGTACATTAAACTTAAATAGAAGACTGAGGAAAAGAATTCTTAAAAAAAAATCAAGCCAAGTACGAATCGTACCTTCACTTTATCAATAAATGGCAGAGTTGTTGCTGTGGGAGGCCATTTATTTACATATATATACACACAAAAAAAAAATTAAAAAATAGAATACCGTTCGATACATGGAAAAATCTCTCAAAGGCGGTAGAAAGTCTGCGGAAGAATAAAATCTTTGATGGTGGGGCCTAAGAGGAGAACTGGTTATACTACTGTTGTGTGAAAGGAAGTGCCGGTAACTTGTAAAGTGATTAGTTTTTTTTTACAGCTGGTGCTTTACCTTCTCGGCAATGCTCTACGCATTTGGGAACATTTAACGCGTATGGCGCAGATTGTAACACCACAATTTTCTTACATAACCATATTTGCAATGATATAAATATATTTATTCATTTCATCGTCACCATACATAGACCAAAGATACACGTTCAATAATTCATACATTAAAAGATTCATACAATTGCGGTGGTTATAATTCCATTTCGTAGCATTTGTAAAAATTAATTCTACACATTTTTTCATAAAATAATTATACATGCATTTGAAAAGATTTTCTTTATTTTTTAACCACATATTCTCCAAAAATTACTATTTCATAATACATTTTACTCCAAAAATAGAAATCAAACAGGGGCTGAATAACGTTACTTTCTCTCTCTCTCTAACAGTTTTTTGACTCGTTTAGTTTTTAACGGTTTTTTTGTTATCCTTTACTCTTCGTATTTTTCTCTCCTTTATTTAGATTAAGAAGACAAAGAATTGGGGTAGAAATGGAAGGTAATTAAGGCTCATTCTTCCCTTTTTGTGACAATTTTAAAAAAAAAAATCGAATTTTTTTTTTTTAGATTAAAGCATATAAATCTATAATCCATATTATATTTTTCTATCAATTTGTATCAGATCCACTCCATAGTTGATTATTGAGAATTTAAAGTTTTAAAATTCTTATTTTTTTTTTTTTTTTTTTTTTTTTTTTTAACTCAAATCGGTGTAAAGCCATGTGAGGAAATTTTTTTTAGTTGAATTTGACCAATTTACATTACTTTCTATATACACATCAGTTAAAATAATTTTTTAATAAATACACCACAATTATTTTAAAACTATAACCCTAACCAGCAAAAAGGAGAGAATATATTGTGTACTACCAGTTAATGGAATTAAATATTTTGGGTGCAAAGCAAGGCATTAAACAGGTAATTGGAGATTTAGATTAGATAATCCAAGAAAGTGGTATCAACAATCCATGGTGTAGACATGAGAGAAGGGAAATGTACACCACCATTTTCTTTATTTTTTATTTTTTAAATTGAGTTAGGGTTATAATTATAAAATTATTTTGGTGTGTTTATGAAAAGTTTATTTTAATTAGGGTTTACCTAAAAAGTGGGGTAAGAAATAACATTTATGGGGGAAAGATAATTATCCTTTTTAATTTTTATTGAATTAAGTCCATTTTTGAGCCACATTATTTTTTTCATTCTCATTCTTTTACTTATTTTTAACCATACAATCTTTAATAAAATAATATTTCATCACATCAATAACTTTTCGTTCTTTTCCAACCACACATTCTACATCAATCTATTATTCCAAAATAAATTCTTTCAAAATAATGTGACTCAAAAACAGTATAATGATAAATTTAGTATGGTGTATTTATTGAAAATATGTTTTAATTGTAGTGCGATTATAATGTGGTGTAGTAAGTAAAATTTGTTATGGTAATATAATTACCATTAATTCAACTACCTACGAAATAATGTTTTGCTAAACTTAAAAAAAAGTTATTTAAAAGTAAATAAAGTTTTTTTATTAGTAACATAAAACTTAAAAATAAAATTTTTTAACCTCTTAAAATATCCTATATACGTATGAGGGTACAAGGAAAAGGGTCAAATTTATCCCAACAAAAACAAGAATAACAATACAGTTTATACTTCTGCAACGACTAGAATAGTAAGCAAAATCATACGAAAAAAAAAAAAGGGAAGGACATGGAATATCCACATCAGACGGTGTGTCTTGTTAATGCCAGTACCATAAATCTCAACATTTTAATAAGTGTTAGTTGGGATGTAGATAAATGATTTAACAATAATGTTTGTTAAATTCCTTCAATTAATTGAGAACAAAATACTTCTCATTTTTGTTTAGAGAATTTTATTACAATATCCTACTTCTCCCTATTATAATTAGCTTGTGGTGAAAGCCTAATTTTTCCATCTAATTATCTTGTTGGTGCAGTGTATGTAAAATTAACTCACCACAATGCAGTAAGATGAAAAGTAAACAATATTGAAAATAAATGCATAATTTCAACCCTTATCCAAAACAAGTGATATTTTATAATACGGTAAAAATAATTTTTAATTTGATTGGACAATTCTTTCAACATTATGGGGATTTAAGAACATATAAATGATATACAAATGCATCACTATTATCACAAAAGATAATTTGAACCGTAAGTTCGATACGTAAATTTTTTAGATGTTTTTATTGAGCAAAGAAATCAACGTCTCACACACCAACTTTAAATGTTCCAACACGAAGTGATATTCTAAAAGGACAATTCATTTAGCATTATATGTGATATATCTATGGCACTCCTGAAACGTGATGATATTCGATTCTAATACAAAAATATCTAAACGAAAATGGAAAAATTAACAAATGAGGCATGTGCTCTTGATAAGTATTTTAACATAATGAATTATAAAACTCCATAAGAGGTTCAGGTGCATGATATGTTGATAAATAAGATATCTCAATAAGTTATGTAATTATAAAAAAAATAGAATCAAAATAGAAAAAATAGTTGACAACATTTTTGCATATGATGTACTGTATCATATAGTGAGGAATCGAAATATATCGATCGAAGTAATGATTCGTCAAATAAAAGGAATGCAATCCTAAATTGAATTTACTAGAAAAATCTGAAATTTCTGGAACTGCAGTCTAAAAATCTAAATATATATATACTTATGCGAACATGAAATAAGAAAAATGAAGTCGTAATATGCAATACACGACTCTCAACATAGTAAATTTCGCAAAGATCGTGGTGAATTAAATCACAAGTCCATATTATGTTATATTGGCAATGCGTGAAATTTGAAATACGTTCGTCAACTCATCTGGCATGTCTATTAATATTATCCCTAAAAGATTTAATACGTTTAAAGCATAATTCAAGTAATATTATCTTGAGTAAAAGTAAATGCGAGTTGTACTCTTTTTTTCCTGACCAAGATTTAATCATTTTCCTTGCAAGATTTTTAACAAGATAACTTTTATAGCGTACTTAAAAAATAATGTACTCTTTTTCCTTTATTAGGATTTTTCTCACGGTATTTTTCCTAATAAAGTTTTAATAAAGTATATTTTTTGTGCAATAAATGTCCATAATATACAAGACATTTCAAAATAATACTTTGATACCTATGAGAATCCCAAAGAGAACAAGATCTGTTTTAGGAATTATCATATTACTACAATTATCAAATGTTGATAAATATTTCATATAAAAACGATGTTATTTTAAAACTGTACAAGACAACATTAGACACACTTCACCAAAATTACAATATTGAAGACATTGGAGTACAAGACAATGATAAATTAATACAAGAATTGAAATTAGGGGAGTAACTGTACTCTTTTTCCTTCAATAAAGTTTGTCACACTGAATTTTCTTGACAAAGTTTTAACGGACGACATTTTATTGCTCCAAATTACTTGTTTTTGTTTTTTTTTTTTCATTTGTTGGCATTTTTGTCCCTTCAAATTTTGGTCAAACAATGTTTCAATGAGATAGTTATTGTGTAAGTAATCATTTAAAGGGAAGTGTTGTAGATATAGTAGTATTTTTAAACGACGGTTATATCCCTGCAACCCTAGTTATTATTACCATTGTATTTCTTATAACTCCAGTTCTTCCCTATAAATATGAGATTTTGATTTTCAATAAAATACACACAAGTTTATGACTTCTTTTTTCTTCTTTTTTTTTCTCTAGTTTATAATAATGAAATTTTTTTTATAGCAGACAACAAATTTTGTGAGATAATTTTTATGTGATAGACATGAGAATAACGAAGAATTAGTTCGCAAAAAACAAACAAATCCATAGCAAGAAATCATAAATTTCGAAAAATGTTGTGTTCCTTGAAGTTACTCGTTATAGATGACAAAGATAGTAGAATACAATTGCCAAAGGAAATATCGAAAAGGAATTTTCTTATAGATTTTTTGGAATGTGGGTTTTAATTTCCTGCATTTTTATAGCGAGAGAATTCAATTTTAATTAGAATTATTTTTCGATTTTGGAATTTTATTCATTACAAACCCTGTTTGGTGCACATTTTCAACCTAAGAATGCATTTTTTTTTTTTTAATGTAATGGGGAATATGAGATTGAAAAAAAAAAAAAAATTATCGATGTGATGGAAAATATTATTTTATTGAAAAATATGTGATTGAAAATGAGTAGAAGAATGAGGATGAAAAAAATGATGTAACCCGAACATAGGCTTATTTTGGTTACTTTCAAATACCATGTCTA
>CAIGRB010042458.1:2382-13187 GCA_903798255.1 Fraxinus quadrangulata
TTTTGAAAAAAAAAATTATGCATTGATCAGTGCAATGCCCCTTATCAAACACTTATTCAAGCAAAACGACCTCCAACTTAATATTTTCGCCAAAATTTATCCAATTAATCTATAACAAGCTACACAAAAGTTTTCACACATGGAATCCCTGTCCACATTCATATCTTCCTACAACAGCAAAATCACCCCCAAAGTGTGCTAAATTTGGTCTAATGATAAGTATTTTTTTATGGTTTGGGTAAAGCAACTATGTCTAAATATATAAACTTATCAATTATATGAATCAACTCAAAGCATCACACTGTCCAACTTAATTCTAGTGCACATATAATATCAAGTTTTGAAAGGTTAAGTCTCAATCATTCTAGCATGCATTTTATCCACAGTTCATAAGTGTCTCCCCTGCCCCCTGCCCCCTCCCCACACATACACATATACATATACACAAACACTTAAAAACACATGAAAAGTAAAAACTTAAAGTTTTTTTCACCCCCAAACTTAATACCGACATTGTCCTCAATGTCATAAAGTATAAGTAAGAATATAAGGGGCTGGGAAAGAAAAGGAAGAATAAGGTACTTCCCAAATATTTCTATTGAAGGTGCGAGACACTATGTGTGACGGCTCAAAAATCTTCTTCATCATGCTTTTTCCTTGGTTTGTGTTAGTTTCAATATTCTGTGACATCATGTTCCTACACATAGCAGTCAAATCAAACATTAAAGATCAAATAACCTAGAAAATGTGTTACTTAGTCCAAATAATCAAAAACCAACAATAAATTCAATGGAGTAAAGGGAACACATGATAGGATGGTGATACACTATAAACTGAAACGTGCCTAAGTGAAATGCAAACTAATAATCAAAATAAATTTATATGCAATGCAGTATAGAAAGTAAAATAAAGAAAAGGATTAGAAAATTGGGATGCCTCCCAAGAAATGCTTAATTTATAGTCTTTAACTAGACTGTATGGAGGGACTGATCATGGTGGTTTATGCTAGAATCTTACAACCTTATAGGCCTTGCAATTTCCAGCTTTACATTCTCTTTTTGTTTTCCAAACCTTGGGACGTTTAGGCTTTATCTCCTTCAACCTTTGATGAATTTCTTCAACAATATATTTGGCCTCCTCCAGGACTAATGATTGTTTGGGTGGATTATGTAATTTAAAGATCTCATGTGCGTCTTCCATCCTCACAATCATCTTACCCTTTTCCATGTCAATCAAAGTTTGACTTGTTACTAAAAGAGGTCGACCTAAGATAATTGGCATATCGTGGTCGTCTTCGAGGTCTATGGGAATATCAGCTTCCCAACCTTAATGAGCACATGCTCAACCTTGTCCATTGGGTATCTCATGCTCATATCTACTAGCTACAGTATCACATTCGATCATTTGACTTTCCCAACTCTTAGTTTCGTAAACGTAGACAAAGGCATTAAATTTGATAGCCCAAGAATAGCTAACCAAGAGGGTGGTAGATTGGTTTTTAAAACTTTTTCAAAAAATTAACCTTAAATCAAGCACATGATAACTAGATAGATTAATTTAAATAGTAAGCACGAATATTAAAGTAATAAGTAAATAGGGTAGAGAATGCAAACAATATAAGTATGGAGGTTCGATCTAAGCAATGATGTACGTCCTCCGTTACCAAGCTCTCTGATATGAGCAAGGTCAATTTCACTATGTTGATTGACTTGTGGTGCAATTCAACCCTTTACAAAGCTTTCGGTGACTTACAAGTAAGGAACACCGATCCTTATACAACGTTGAGCTTTATGGGACCTCAACACGACCCACAAGTTTAAATGAGAATTGAATTTACAAATTTAAACTTCTCTTTTAATAAATGATAAATCACAATTTAGTACCAAGAGAGAAATGAGCTAACACTCTAATTGATAGCAATGAATAAAGCTCAAGTGTTAGGTATGAAAAACTTTGATATGTATAATAATTTTCAAGAGTTAAGTTGATCAAAAAAATTTCAAGACTAAAATGGTTTAATAATAAATGACATGAGAAATCAATGCAATTTTGCTCAAAAGAATCTAACTTCAATGCTCTTAAAAAAGTGTTTTTGAATGTAAAGTGAAGTGGTATTTATAGCAGTCAAAACATCAAAAAGTTTTACCCGACTGGATGACCCCTACAGGACGTCCGCAACTGTACCGGACAACTGAACTACCCGTTGATCGTTAGAAAATCAGAACGGTTAAAAATCTGACTGTTGGGCCACTGGACATCCGCTTGACTCTCTGGATGTCCGCCGGAGCAGCCATCTTCGATTTACTCTGTTTTTTATTATTTTTGTAAGTGTACATACTTAAGGAACATACTCACTTATCTTTTCAAAAAGAGTATTATTGAAGAAAAAGTCAAATGGAGATTTTTGTCATATCGAAAATAATTTTCTATGCAAGCGTTTTTGTGAAAAGTTTATCTCGTGTATAAAAATTTAACTTACAAGCTTGTAGTTATTCATTGCTAAGAATTAAAGCTTTTTACCTTTATATATGGATTCAAATCATCTACGTCTAGTGTCATTGATTGAATTGGCGCGACTGCACGATTTGTTGCTTGATTTTGAATTTGGCACAAGTGCATGATTTATCTCCAATTGTTTTGATGCAAGTGCTCAATTTCCAAGCTTGATTGTGAATGCTAGATTTCTATTAGGTTCGGAACATGTAACAATGAAGACTCGAATATAAATTTTGGAGATAAGAATAATTTGTTTATTATAATCAAAACTCGAAATCAACCATAGCTCAACATTTCCCTCCTTTTTGATTATGACAAACAAGATGATTTGCATAATATGATTCAATTATTTATCAGGTAATTTGTATTCCTCCTATCTTTTACAAATTGATAACCATATATTCAAAGTATAAGTTTCTCTCTTTTTCCCCTTTTCATATACTCTAACTATATTATCATAAATGAATCATGTTGCGTTCTCCCTTTTGGCATAAACAAAAAGTATAAGGCAAAACATGGAGCATAATAACCATAACATTAATCATAAAAGAAGATAACCATAGACAACGATGTCTAAAACAAAAATAAGCCATAACATAAAGATTATTGAGAAGTAAAAAAAACATAAAGACAATCTCTACTAGCAACAAAAATGAGATCTACGACTTCAGAGGAGGCGGTGGAGGAAAGAGTGCATAGAAGTGAGCGTAGAAGGCATTCTTCTTAGCCTATATGTCCGCCTCCTATGCTTGGATGTCATCCCATTGAGCCCAAATAGTGTCCTACTGGACCTGTAACTCCCGAAGCATCCCGTTAAGTCCATTCACTGAAGATGTAAGAGAATCAATACGGCCATTGAGGAGGTTTTTGTGATCCTCAAAAAATTTGAATCCACCGAATGAAGAGCGATGAACACTAGAGGCAGGAACATCATAAGATGTATTGGACTTGTGGTATATCATCATCATCCTCATCACCTTCAAAAGGTGGAGTCGATGGACCAAAGGTAGGATCGAACCCTTTTGTGTGTGCCACCCATTGACCGTGTTCTTTTACTATTTTCATTCGTTTAAGGGTTTGAATGTTGATAGTCTTGATGGGGTGAAGTTTAACAAAAGTCTCATTGTATAGTGGAATGTCAAAATGTTTAAAAATTTTGGTAAGAAGCATTCATTAAGGCAAATCTTTGAGATGACACGTGGAATGCACAAGTTTCATGAGACCTAATGCAATAGTTGAAAAATCTAGTTTTTGCCCAACAAGAAAAGAATCGAGGATAAAAAGATCAAAAAAGTTTACTTCATCCCGATGATCCTTTCGAGGAAGAATCACATGTGCAATAATGTTTTGTAAACTTTACATGGAAGTGTTACTTGATTTGCACTAATTTTTGTGATGTTTTCAAAATCCTTTCTGGTAACCCGATGACATGCCTCGAAGGGGTCATATCCTTCAAAAGAAGGATGAGTTTTATGAAGAAAAATTTGAGTATCACACAACTCAAGCTCGAGAATTTCATGAATGAGAGCTTTGTTGACGGTGATACGAACATTTTTGAATAAACATGAAATCTTACCTGAACAAAGTGAAATAACTATATTTTTATAAAATTATTTCATAAGGCGAGGATATACATGTTCTTCTAGAGTAGCTACTAACACCCATCCCATGTTTTCAAAATATTCTTCAATATGAAATGTGGGTGCTTCAATATTAAAGTCACCAAAATCAACATTTTTACTATTAAATGGGAGATTTTTCGAAGGGTTGACCGACATCTCGAGCTCCATGTCAAATTCCTCATCGGATGATGGTTGAGGAGATCGCCTTACCATGCTTTTGAGTCTTTTTCCCATTCTTCTAGACCCCGACATTGTAAAAAAAAGAAGATTTGGAAAAAAAAATTAACTTCTAGGTTTTTGGATTTGGGGAAAAAATGGAATGTAATGGATGAAATTTGAAATTTTGGAAATGATATGAAGTGTAGAAGTAGTAGGTTTATTGATTTTGAGGGGGATTTCACGATTTGAGGGACAAGATTTAGGAAGAGAAATGAGATAAAAGTAGAGAAGATGAGGAAAATGGTCTCTAGTTTGCGAAACCAAGTTTTAATTTTGTGTAGTACTGGACGTCTGGTTCATTTATTGGACATCCGGTTGATAGAGCTGAAAGTCTTTGTCAAACTAGATAGGTTAATCAGACTTCCGATTTGCTCGTCTAATCGGACGTCCGATAAACCCCATCTTTTTTTTAAACACACTAAACATGGTGCATATAAAATAATGAAAAACATCTAATCTTAATTATGTATTTCAAATTCATCAATGATGCCTAAACCCCTTCTAATATGTGAGAAATGATCAAGAACTAGAGGCTTAGTGAAGATATCGGTTAATTGATTTTTCATATTTATAAATTCTAATACGATATCTTTCTTTTGTGTGTGATCTCTTAAGAAGTAATGTCTAATTTCAATGTGTTTCATTCGAGAGCACAAGATGGGAATTTTAGACAAATTTTTTGTACTAGTGTTATCACATACGATAGGTGTATGATCAAAGGATAGGTGATAATCAGTAAGAGTTTGTTTCATCCATAGAATTGTGCACAACAACTAGTGGCCGAGATATATTCGGCTTCGACAGTAGATAGTGCAATAGAATTTTGTTTCTTGCTAAACCATGATACAAGTGCAAAGCCTAGAAAGTGGCATGTTCCGCTAGTGCTTTTAGGATTGATTGTGCACCCGGCCCAATTGGCATCCGAATAGCTAAGTAGATGAATGTGAGTGCCCTTAGGATACCAAAGTCATAAAGTTCTAGTGCCACTAAGATATCTAAACATTTTTATATGGCCTTAGATGTGATTTTTTGGACTCGACTGAAATCTAGCACATAGACATACACTAAACATAATATCGGGTCTACTTACAGTTAAGTAAAGAAGAGATCCGATCATACCTTGATGTTTTATTATATCAACGGACGTACCTTGATCGTCCTTGTCCAAGTTTATGGATGAGCTCATAGGGGTGTTCATTGGTCATCCATGTCGAATCTCTTGAGCATATCCAATATCTACTTACTTTGATTAATGAAAATTCCATCACAAGTTTGCTTAATTTGGTGACCGAGGAAGAATTTAAGTTTTCCCATCATGCTCATTTCAAATGTTCATGCACTTAGAGAACTCCTCACAAAGAAGAATATTAGTAGCACCAAATATAACATCATCAACATAAATTTGAACAATGATCATATCGTTCTTTTGAGTTTTAATGAAAAGAGTGGTATCCGCTTTTCCAATTGAAAAATCATTTGAAATAAGAAATTTGCTCAATTGTTTGTACCAAGCCCTAGGAGCTTGTTTTAGAATGTAAAGAGATTTTTGAAGTTTGAAAAAATAGTCCGGATGTTTGTGATTTTTAAAATCGGATGGTTGTTGAACAAACACTTCTTCTTGAATAAAATCGTTAAGAAAAACACTTTTGACATCCATTTGATAAAAAGTAATTTTTTTATGAAGAGCAAATGCAACAAGCATGTGAATAGATTCTAATCTAGCCACCGATGTAAATGTTTATTCAAAATCGATGCCTTCTTCTTGATTGTAACTTTGGGCCACTAATATAGCCTTGTTACTCACAATTATCCCATTTTCATCACGTTTATTTCTAAATATCCATTTGGTACCGATGACGGTTTGATCATTTGGTCTAGCAACTAAATCCTAAATATTGTTTCGTTCAAATTGATTTAGTTCTTCTTGCATAGCTAGAATCCAAAATTCATCAAACTCGGCCTCTATGAAGTTTTTCGGTTCAATTTGTGAGATGAATGCACAACTTAAAATGATTTTTAGTAGACACTCTAGTAGTAATACCTTTTGATGGGTCACCAATAATTAGTCTTTAGGATGAGATCAAACAAACATTCATTCTTTTGGTAGAGATAAGTCATTTTGGACTTTGGTTGGCTCTTCTTCACTTTGTTGAATATTTTCTCCTTCTTGATTTTTATTTTGTGGATCTTCTTTGTGTTGATCTTGAATAGTCATTTGTTCGAATGGAGTTTCCAACCCTACATCAAAATCAATACCTTTCTCACGGTCAAGAGAACTAGCTTCATCGAAAGTGACATTCATGGATTCTTCAACGACTAGAGTTCTTTTGTTAAAAACTATAGAAGCTTTACTAGTCGATGAATATCCTAGAAAAATTCCAATGTCAGATTTTGAATCAGATTTTCCCAATTTTTCTTTTGTATTCAAGATAAAGCATTTGCATCCCAAAACTTTGAAATAGCCGATATTGAGAATTCTATTTTTCCAAAGTTCATATGGAGTTTTGGTTTTCTTTCGACTAATTAAAACTCTATTAACAATATTGGAAGTGGTGTTAATAGCTTTGGCCCAAAAATATTTTGGCATGCTATTTTTATGTAGCATGGTCATAGCCATTTCTTGCAATGTGCGATTCTTTCTTTCTACTACACCATTTTGTTGAGGAGTTTTAGGAGTCGAGAAATTATGTTCATATCCATTTTCATAAGTAAACTCATCAAAGGCAAGATTATCAAATTCTCTACCATGATCACTTTTAATGGCTGTAATGTAGTATCATTTTTTCATTTTGAACATTTTTGCAAAGGTTTTTAGAGCTTTATCTTTAAGACTTAAGAAAAGAACCCAAGTAAATCTAGAGAAATCATCAACGATAACAAAAGCATAGTATTTTCCACTTAAACTTGCGGTTCTTGATGGTCCAAAAAGATCAATGTGAAGTAATTAAAGTGGTTTTGTAGTTTATGAGTGCAATTTGAGTTTAAATGAACTTTTTACTTGTTTATGAAATTGACATGCATTGCAAATTTTGTCTTTTCAAACTTCAAAATAGGTAAATCTTTGACAAAACCATTTTTGGAAATTTTTGAAAGAAGATCCATGCCAACATGACCTAATCTCATATGTCATAGCCAAGTATCCTCTTTCAAACTTATTAAATATTTTTCATCATTTTCAAAATTGATATTTATGATATAAACAACTTTTCTTCGGCTTCCTATAAACATTATCTCTTTAGATGTAGCATCCTTAATGAGGCATTGATAGCATTTATTACATAATTAACTAATACTAAGTAAATTATATTTAAGGTTATCTACCAATAGTACGTTTTCAACGGAAGGGGTGAGATGATTACCAATGTTTCCAATTTCGATGATTTTTCCTTTTGCATTGTCTCGAAATATGACATGACCTCCATCCTTCTTTTTGAAATTTGATAGTAAAGTTCTATCTCCAGTCATGTGCTTTGAACATCCGCTATGTAAGAACTATTTGCTAGTCATCTTCGTTGGTACCTACAATAATAATTCAACTTTTGATTTTTCGTACCCACACAAGTTTGGGTCCTTGGTAGTTAGTTTTATTGGATTCTTGAGTTCACTAGTTTTCAAAGTGTAGCTTCTTTTTGGTAAACAATTGTAGGCAATATGTCCATCCTTGTTGCAAAAGCTACAAGTAGTTTTTGAGGGAATTGTATTTGAGGCTTTGACAAATAAATGTTTGAGAGATTTTTGTTTCAAAAATGGCTTATATCCAATGCCTTCTTTATCAAAAATACATTTTTGATCACGGAGCATTAAATCAAAATTCTTCTTCCTTTGAGTGAATTTAAAAATATTTTTTGTCAAATTTTCAACATTTTCTTTTAAGGAACAATTTTCTTTGTACAATGAATCATAATCAATTTTTTCCTTTTTAGTTTTCAAAATTTTCTCCATTCCCCTTTTTAGAGTGGGCTAATGGTGAGTTTTTCAAATTCTTCTAAAATTTCATCATATGAGAATTTTTCAATAGAATTTACCTCATCATCAATTGCCATGAAGCACACGTTGACGATTTCTTTTTGGCTTTCATTTTCATCACGATCATCATTGTTGCTTTCATCCAATGTTGTTTGGAGTGTCTTTTTCTTGAAATTTTTCTTTTTGTTTGGACACTCGGTTATCTTGTGATCGGGTTTGTCACAATCATAACAAAAAATTTTCTTACTTCTTTCTTCACTCTTTTCTTCTTTCTTTTGAAACTTTAGATTATTTCGAAAGCCTCTCCATTTTTTGACAAAAAGCACAAAATCATCAAGCTCTTCATCACTCATATGTTCACTTGTAGTTCTTTCTTCAATTGTCGATTTGAGAGCAATTTGATGCCTAGGAAGCACTTTTGATTCTTCCTTGATCTTCCTTGTCTTCTCCTTAGTTTTGGCGTTGTTGAGCTCGTATCTCATCAAAGTTCCATAGAGTTCCTCCAAAGGATAAGTGTTGATTTCTTTGGTGTTTTCTATCAACATCCTCAATGAGTTCCAGTCTTCCGAAAGTGACCTAAGCATTTAACTTAGAAACCGACCATTAGTAAAATTATGATCAAAGCCTTTGATGCCATTAACAACATCGGTAAAGCGAGTAATCATGTCAACAATGAGTTCGTCTTGTTTCATGAAAAAGTCTTCAAATTCTTTGACCAAGAGATTAATCTTGGTTTCTTTTACCTTACTTGTGCTAACATGAGTGAGTTCTAAAGCATACCATATATCATATGCGGAGTGACATGTATTAATACGGTTAAACTCATTTCTATCTAAGGCACAATAAAGTAGGTTTTTGGCTCTAGCATTCAAGGACAATTTTCTTTTATCATCTTCATCATATTCCTCTCTAGGTTTAGGAATAGATTGATCGGGTTTTCCATCAATTTTAATATTCTTGGTAGGCACATGAGGACCATATTCAATTACTTCCCAAATATTATAATATATTGATTTAATGTAAATCATCATTCTAGCTTTCCAATAATTATAATGTGTGCCATCAAATAAGGGAGGTCGATTTAAGGAATACCCCTCGAAATTTCAAAGATTGTTGTTAGCCATTGCTCGAGATTGTAAAATCTTAATTTTAAAATGAGCACCTTAGCTTTGATACTAATTGATAGCCAAAGATTAGCTAACCAAGAGGGGGGTGAATTGGTTTTTAAAACTTTTTTGAAAAATTAACCTTCAAGCACGTGATAAGTAGATAGATTAATTCAAATAGTAAGCACAAATATGAAAGTAATAAATAAATATGAATAGAGAATGCAAACAATATACTTATGGAGGTTCGATCCAACGCAATGATCTACGTCCTTAGTTACCAAGCTCTCCAACACGAGCAAGGCCAATTTCACTATGTTGATTGACTTGTGGTACAATCCAACCCTTTTTGAAGCTTTTCGTGACTTACAAATAAGGAGTACTGATCCTTATACAATGTTGAGCTTTACAGGACCTCGACATGATCCACACGTTTAAAGAAAATTGAATTTACAAAATGAAACTTCTCTTTTAATAAATGATATAATCAAAATTAAGCCAAAATGATCAAAAGTGTTTCAAAACCAAAATAATTTGATAATCAATGATATGAGATTTCAATGCAATTTTGATCAAAAGAATCTCACTTCAATACTCTTAAAAAAGTGTTTTTGAATATAAAGTGAAATAATATTTATAGCAGTCAAAACGTTAAAAAGTTTTGCCCAGCCAGACGACCACTACCGGACGTCCGCCACTGTACCGGATGACTAAACTAGCTATTAAGCATTAGAAATCAGAACGGTTAAAATTTTGATTGTTGGACCAAGGACGTCCGCTAGAGCAGACATCTTCGGTTTACTCTTTTCTTGATTATTTTTGTAAGTGTACATACTTAAGGAACATACTCACTTATCTTTTCAAAAAGAGTATTATTGAAGAAAAAGTCAAGTGGAGATTTTTGTCATATCGAAAATAATTTTCTATGCAAGCGTTTCTGTGAAAGGCTTATCTCGTGCATAAACATTTAACTTACGAGCTTGTAGTTATTCATTGCCAAGAATTAAAGTATTTTACCTTTACATATGGATTCAAATCATCTAAGTCTAATGCATTTGATTGCATTGGCGCGAGTACATGATTTGTTGCTCGATTTTGAATTTGACGCGAGTGCTTGATTTGTCTCCGATTGTTATCACTCGTTCTCGATTTCCAAGCTTGATTGTGAATTCTCAATTTCCATTAGGTTCACAACATGTAACAATGAAGACTAGAATATAAATGTTAGAGATAAGAATAATTTGTTCGTTATAATCAAAACTTGAAATCAACCATAGGTCAACAAAATTTACACTTGCACTTGTATAACATAAAGTATTAAAATGAAAAAAATTTCTTAGCGAAATAGGTAAAGTAAATGCCCTGGGTCCTTTAGTTTAGGTGGCAATTTATTTTG
>CAIGRB010042466.1:3004-17040 GCA_903798255.1 Fraxinus quadrangulata
ATTAATATGTAACAAATAATTTGATTTGTTAATGGAAATAATGAAATAAAATATTTATATTAAATTCAATTATACCTTATCCCATATTGAATGTCAATAGAAAACTAGAAGATGATCTCTCATTTAAAAATGAACATCATGATGATAGAAGTCGCTAATGGGCTTGCTAGTAAAAACTAGTGGGCCTCAAATTAGTTCAAAATTTTTTAAAGAACATAAAATCATTTTATTTGGTTTTTCGGTTTACGGTTAACTGGCCGGTTTAACGGTTTATTTGACGATTTTCAATTTTTCTTTTAATGTATAATGATTTGATTCCAACATTGATTTTTTTCTTAATTTTTATTAATTTCGGATCGGATTATAGATCGGATATCCGATAACATAGCAAATCGGATATGGATTTAACAATCAATTATCCGTTTGATTAGTGGATCGGATCGGATCGGATTGGATCGGATAATTTTCTTATCGAATCGGATCGGATATAAGCAGATCCGATTCATATCCGATCCATTTACAGCCCTAAACACACCCTTAGAATTTTAGATTTTATTTTTTCAAAATTTTTAAATTTTATTTGTTAGAATTTTATATTTTAATTTTTTAAAATTTTGTTTTAATATAATTTTATTTACACACTTGTTTTCTATGTTTTGAGTGTTCTTCAGACTTTTCACTAAAAATACTTAAAATATCAAAAATGCGTTTTGAGTTTTATGTTAGAAGTTTAACATTGTTTGCAAAATACATTTTTAGAAAGAATAGATCACACACATTTTCTCACACTTGCAAAATTGACAATTGAAAATAGTTTGAAAATAGCAAACCAAATGCACCCTTAGATTTCAAAGTTCTCCTTAGAATTCTTACTTATGATTTATCCCCTACTTGTCTCATCTACCGAAAAATTTCACAAGGGATCATGATTAAAGAAAAAAAATATAATGACTCAGGCAAAACCTTAGGGTAAGCTCACAATCATAGAAAATTTGCCTCTTACTAAATAACCAAATAGAAAATATTCTATCCCTTTGTCATTTCTAAACTTCCCATTTTGCGTGGTTAAAATGTAATAAGTTCTACTCAGATAAATCTGTATCTGTTCTATTGGTTGCTGTTGTCTAGTTATTTTAGTTAGGCTTGTTTGATTTGGTTTTGGCCTAGTATTGAGTATATAGTTCCATCTGGCTGGGTATCATAATCGTGTTATTTCGCTGGCCTGAGATCTTCATGCTTATGGATTAAGATTGCTGGCAGAGCGGTGCAATCCACCCTAATTTTGAGGCTTATATACTCTAAGATCATGCCTTCTGATGGTATGATTCTAGTAGTTGACTCGTGCCTATGGATATAACTAAATGTCTGATTATTTTCAGATGAACCTATTTAAAAACTTGGAGCTGTTCTCTTTGTGTTTCAGTTTTGTGTTTTGAGTTTTGAATTCATTTTGAATTTTGTGTTTTGAGTGGTCATTTTGAGATTATTGAAAATATGTTCTTTTTGCCATTTTGAAAAATTGTTTTCAAAAATTAAAAAACCAAAAACTCGTTCTTCTTCACTATGTTTCTGTCTCGTCTTTTTCTCTCTCTTCCCCGTTCATCTTCCATTTTGCACCCAAACCCGTTCTTCTTCCCGGAGCACCATCAGGATCCAACCTGGATTTATTGCAGTACTGGTGCTACCACTGTGACAAGCGGGCGTCGATCGAAACCCTAGTTGATCTTCCTGATGTTGTATGTTATGAGTGCAAGAATGGATTTGTTGAATTAATTTCTGCTGCTACAGTTCCATCTGAAGCGCCAACGCACACTGGTTCTGATCCCATCGATGACCCTAGTTTTGGCAATCAGTTTATTCAGGTTTTTCGCCTCACCGCCGAGGTAACGCGTGAGGACGATACTCCTCCTCCGCCTCCCTCTAATGATGCTGGTGGCGTGGTAGTGGTTGTTGGTGGTATGGCATGGGCAGCGATGGTGGTAGTTCTGCTACAGTAAGTTTGGGTGCGGTGTGGGCGGTGATGGTGGTGGTTTTGCTACAGTAAGTTTGGGTGCGGTGTGGGCGGTGATGGTGGTGGTTCTGTTGCTCCGATGGTGGTTGGCAGTGGCTATGGTTGAAAACAACCAAAACATATTTTGAAATTTTTGGGTTAGTTTTAACTGAAAACACTCAAAACGACAAATTTGTCGTTTTGAGTTTTCTTTGTAAATTTTATACATGTTTTCAAAAATACGTTTTCGAAAATGAGAAAGAGAACGCGTTTTCACTATTTTGAAAAATTGAAAACGGAAAATGGGTAGAAAACAGCAAAGAGAACAGCCCATTAGTATCTGGTCTCAATTAATTTTTGAAGTGTTTGGATCATCAGTAGGACCTGAATTCTGTTTCCGTTCTAGATGTGAATTCTTCTAACTACTTTAAGGTGTTTCACAATATTTTTTGAATGTTTATTCCCTTGGTACCGAATGTTTCTGCACCCGATTAATTTGGTCAACAGATCTTATTTCATGAACTTGTGGCACTGTTAACTTATACAGGAAGATAGTGAGAAGACAGGCAAGGTTACGTCAGCTGGAATGTATTTCTTACATTTTCTAGTGTACAGGATGGATTCAACTGTAAATGCAGTATGTCACTTTACTTGTCCTTTTTAATTAAGATGCTTACATGTTTACTTGCGCTGATTAATATGCTTACGTGGTGATTTAGTTGGCAATGGCTAAGGATCCAGAAGCTGCTTTCTTCAAAAGATTGGAAGGCCTTCAACCTTGTGAGGTCTCAGAACTAAAAGCTGGCACTCACATATTCGCTGTTTATGGTCCGAATTGCTTTTATTTTGTTTATTATTATAAAGACTGGGTTTATAATATTTGTAACTATTACAGAACAGATGAGAATCTTTTAAACTCACCTGTGGCCCGATGCATGCAGGAGATAACTTCTTCAAACCAGCAAGCTACACAATTGAGGCACTCTGTGCAAAATCTTATGAGGATACGACTCGTAAGCTTAAGGATGTAGAGGCTGAGATTTTGAGGAAGAGAAATGAGCTACGCCAATTCGAAACAGAATATAGAAAGGTTTCTTTCCTTTCGCAGCCATGTACTTTTCCTCATTTGAAAGCTTAAGTTGTTAGAGAGGGATCACATTTGTTTATTAATTTAGTCTTCAATAGTCTCCTCACGCGCCCAATTTTCATGAAGGAGTGGCAGTGGGACTTGAACTCAGAATTTTTGGTGGTTATGATATCATGTGGAATCATCTCATCTAAAACCTTAGCTGTTAGGGAGGGGGCACATTTATTTATTTAAATTTAATATTCAAGAGTTATGGATGTTTTCTATTAGGGGTTGTGCACATAATTCTTACTGCATTTTTTATTTTTTCTGTTTGGTCGTTATCTTCAGGCTTTGGCGCGCTTCCAAGAAGTCACCAATAGATACAACCAGGAAAAGCAGTCTGTAAGTATCCTTCTCATGTTTTGAATGGTCCAGTGTCAAAATAGCCTTGCATCGGTCCTAGTTGCCATCTCTGAATTTCATTTTCCATGAAATCTGTGCACAATTACTTGAGATGAGTGGGAACTACTAGGTTAAAGAAGGAAATATATTTGTATATATAATTAACTGTTAGCGTTCCGTGCATCTTTGAGTTCTAATTTTAGATTGTGCATTTATTTGGCCTACTACTAACTTTTATGTGTCTTTTTAACTGCTTATTTGGTAGTGTTTATAAGTCGTGGGTTCTATAAAATGTGTGAATAATAACTGGGTAGGAAGTTATGGATCCTATGAAATGTGTGAATAATAAACTTATTTGACTTGCTTAAATTATAATTTAAGCTTTGCCAAAAATGCCCCAAGGTAGGTCTGAATTCATGTATGTAGTTAATCCATGTTCAAGAGTTCACTGTCTTTAATTTTGGTTTGTATGGTCACTATGCTTCTCTTTTTGGAGTAAACTGTTTAAATTTATGTTGGTCACCATCTGTACTTCATGACAGGCTCTACTGGTTATAATTACTTATTCAATCTATTGTTTTATACTTGATTCTCCCTTTGTTGGTTTCCCTTAAACTGGCTTTGGTATTTACTTGCTCACGTGCTTCGCCTGAACAGGTTGATGAGCTGCTAAAACAGCGAGATACTGTCCACTCTTCTTTTACGGTTTCAAGGTCAGTTGCTACTACAGGTGGAAGTGGACATTTTAGTAATGGAAGTAGTGATTTCAAATCCGAGAGTCCTGGAGAAGAGGGCAGTTCAGATGTGAAGGACAAATCTTCAAAGAAGAAATGGTTCAATCTCAACCTCAAAGGATCTGAGAAAAAGTGAGTAGTAGATAATTTCCTGTTTGTTCCATAAGGTATGAAATTTCATTCTTGCATAGTTGCATGCAAACATTTGGGCACAGTAGTTACATAAAAGTTCCCATTGTATTGTGTGATTGGTATGTTTATTTTGGAGGCTGTTTTATGATATTTCACTGCTGTAAAATGTTGAAAATATAGTGGATTTTGTAATTAGATTTATATTCTTGGGCCTGTTCCATCCTTGGGCTCATTGTTGTGTAACATAATTTATTTTTTTTCAGACATTTGTAATTTATTTTATGAGTTCCATCTGGTGATCCAAGTGCTACTAGATTCTACAGTATCTTCTGTGACGTTGTTTAGTATTATTTAATTCACCTTACCGACACCTCAACATACCCTTTTGTTGGGTGCAGGGCATGCGTATTCTTGGTTCACGATGAAATATTATCTTATTATTTAATTATCTATTAGTTTAAGATTAGGACAGATAATTTAGTTTAATGTTGAGATTAATGATAACTGACTAGATGTTCAACTACTTTTATTATGTTAATAATATTACTACTATTCAGTTTTTGTTTTCATTGTCACTAATGCAATTATCCTTTGTTTTATAAGTTAGCCCCTGTTTGGCCACATTATTTCATATTATAATGAGATGAATAGTAATTTTTTGAAAGATGTGTGGTTAAAAAGAAAGAATATTTTTTGAATTTATACGTAATATTATTTTATTGGAGAATGTGTAGTTGATAAGAAAAAAAGAGAAAAATATATCATAATTTAATGGGGGCGAAACAGGGCTTATGGGATGACAATTAGGGTGCGCAACAAATATCATCCTAAGAGAGTCCAAAAGGAAAGAACATATGTATAAACAAAAAATGAAGTTATTTTTAGGCAACTTTCAAGAATTAGTTGCTTTTTCCCCTAAAATTAATTGAAGTTGCTCGACCTTTTTTTTAATATTTTTTTTATTTTTTTTTATCTAATTTCGAACTGAATATGAAAGGGAAAATTTCCCATGGGCACAAAACCAGACCTACAATAATTGAGGTCATATGAACTACCAACTAAAATTTCTTAATAGTGAGAAAAAAAAAAAAATACAATTGCTGAAGTGTGGCGGCCAATTTAACATAGTTGTTTAATGTGCCGTTATAAATTAGTTACCTTGGTCTTCTTGGTTGCCCAAAATAACAGAAGACCGGCTAATAAAGTAAGGGAAAATTAAAGTATTACTTATTTCAAAAGGTAAGAAACAAAGTTTAAAGTTTTAAAAATCAGATATTAATTACATTTTATTTATGAAATAATTAATTAAAATATATTTTATTAATNATAATTATATATATATTTCATTAATTAAATAAATTAAGATCATAATTCTATACAATTTGGTAATAATTATTAAATTAATTGGTCACAAGTTATTTCTCGATCACGGAACAAATTATTTTTGAGTCATAGATCAAAAAATTTATAGGTCACAATTTATTTATCAATCCCAAAGTAACAAATTTTATAAGTTACAACTTATATAACGGTCACATATTATCAAATGAATTGATCATAAGTAATTTCTCGATCACAATTTAATAACTTGTGACTCACAATTACATTTTATAAGTCACATGTTATTTATTGATCGCAAATTAGTCAATTTATTGGCCACAATCTACCAAATAATAGATCACAAATTATTTCTTGATCACATATTAATCAATTTATTGTGGGCATATAATTAATTGAATTTAATATTAAAAATTGTATTAGATGATTTTTGTATATATAAACTATAATTCTAATTTTTGAAATGCAATCTTTAAAAATAGGCCTCCATGTAATTTCCACATAAAATAAACTAGCCAATTAAATAATTAATAGACAAGAAATAGCCATAATAGGGTTATTTTTTCTTTTTTAAATAATAGAGAGATGACCCAATGCACATGAACCATTCATTTAAAATATAATTATTTTTCTTGGAAATGTTTTTTTTCGTTTTTTTTTTTCTTGAATTGAACAAATTTGTTTAAGACCAACTGATTGCATAAATGTAATATTGTACAAATAATAAGTACCTCGAAAACTACAAGATTTGTTTATCGACGTTCACATCTAAATATGAAAAGAGAATCGTACTTTATTTATAAATATTGTAATCTCTATTATACTTTGATTAGTGCATGAGATTTCCAAGTGGTTGATGGAATTTGTTCGAATTGTTCATATCAACCCAAAAGGTTCTCCAGCTAGCAATTTCCACTTCTAAAATTGGCTAAATCAAATAAAGCAAAAAAGAAGTATCTTTATCTGAATTCAATACATTTGACCTTAAATTTACTACATAACATTGAACGTAAAGCGAAAGGATTGCATTTCAACTTCTAAGCAAGAGAGATGATCGCTTAACACCCATACTTATGAAAGACCCATACTTGCTTCCTTCAAATTTAATTTTATTACTCTTGAAAAGATATTTGCCTAAAAGTTTTAAATTACTCGAGTCACCTTTGATGAAAAATCATATTTCTACGATACGATTGAACTTTAACAATTGGTTCGAAAACCAAAACGTATAAATTAAATCGATAAACTAATATCATTATTGTGAAGGAAAAGCTATTTAATTACTCACATTATTTGCACCACCACCAATTTTCTTCTTAAAAAGGTAAAAAAAAAAATGTTTAAAAAAGAGAGCCAATATATATGCTGACATGACCATAGTGCATTTATCAAATATTGTTCTTACTACATCAAAATAAAACTTTCCACATGGTCACATATGTTTTGAGGAATAAAACTTTTAGTTCCCAAATTAAATTAATGAAAATAGAATTTAATATTCCAATTACATGTGCATGTGTCTCCCAACTAATGTGTTTGGACTATATGTTATGTGGTGTTTATGTAGCCATCTATGTGTACATATAATTTGTCTCGTGGATTGACCAAGTCCCCTTTCCCCCTTCAATCTCTCAATTAGAAAATACTTTTTTATCTTACTTTAAGAATTACATAAATATTATTCTAGACTGTAATCTAGGCTTATTAGGCTTAGATTTGCAATTACTTGTTTAATAGTGTGGGTGCCAATTCACATGACTTAAAGCAAACTCCACTCAACCTATAACTTTATATTTTAAAATGAAGTAGGTAGTGTCACTTGGAATACTTGGAGGGGCTTATTGAGTCACACCCCCCACATAGTTTGGATTACTTAAATATACTTTGAAACATATCCAAAAAAGGGATTACAGCTTGAAAACTAAAAGTCACATTAGGGTTTGGTTTGTCTTTTTTCCTTTTTGGATCCTTCCAAAGTAAATGGTTGTAAAGGGGAACAAAGATGATTAAAAAGTTAAATGGTAGGATTATGTCTCAAATAATCTTATAGTAAAGGGAACAAAGTTGATTAGAAAGTTAACTTGGTTGTATTAATGCCCAATAATCTAATGGTAAAAAACATATAATAAGCTCCCATTGGTTTAATTTCTTGATTAACACATCTTAGTGGGCCCGACTCGAGATTCGGGCAATCTCAAACGATAATATCCGTATCACTTCAATCAACAATAAAGAAAGCATGATTAGTCCTTAAAAGAGTTTTATATTGGGCGGTGGAAACCACTAACACGAAAAACATATTGTTTAGGGAAATTTTTTGATTAATCAACAAGCTATTGAAAGTTGATTGGACATTCTACACACACTCCACATGAAATTCTAAACTTGTAGGAGCGTGTTCGATACGCAATTTAAATAAAATTATCCGCTCTTTATAATTTTGAACTTTTCAAAGTAGTTCAATGTAGTATTAAAATCAACAAGGATACTAAGTTCAACTCATGTTATATATCATCCACCCACCAGTCAAGCTTTCGACTAACGAATAAATCCAATCTATACGTGATGGAGCATATTGAATATGCAATTTCAATAAGTGATAAATTATGCTTTTAAACGAAATAGTTTATTCATTTATTTCAACCAATTGCTTATCTCCTTACTCTCTTCCCCAGTGCCGTCGAGCTGTGGTCTTGAGCCTTTCAGGTTCGAAACGTCCATAATTTTGAGTGATTAAAGTCATGCTTTACCATAGGAGTTTTGCTTCAAAATTGTGTACCAAGTTAATAAAAATAACCCAAAATGAGGAATTTTGCTTAACATTTGGGCCAACAATGCAAAAACATATTGTTGCATTATGTCCATTTGTGCACTCAAAGATGTAAATCAAACCCAAAATTTAATGAAATTCTAAAGTATTTATGAAGCTTTAGAACGAGTACAACGTTATACCTAGTACTTGGCCACTTATTGCAAGTCTTAACAACTTTATGTAAACTTACAACCTTAACGAGCACAACTACTTAAATTTAATTGAGAGGCTCACTTCACTACATTTTTTAGGTTTCAAACCAACTTCTTGGAGCCTCTAGCAAGAGATAGTACCCCAAAGTCAAAAAGTAGTTTATGATTACTTATTAATAATTTTCTATTTATAAGATCCTAATCAATTCCTAAATCAGTTTCCACAATTTCAGCTCCTTTGTTGCTTTTGTGCACTTGCACGTTATAATTAATACGATAAAGTTGATGAAATTTGTATTTGAAAAGACAAAAGTTGCGAGTTTCCACAAAATGTATGATTGAAAATGAATTTTGAAAAATCGAAGCCAAATAGGAGCTAAATTTCATTTTCAAATTCAAAACAGTGATTAGTTTGACAATGAAGCCCAAAAATGAAATCGGGTAATTATTGTCCCCAATCATATTTTATCATAAATAAATGGTATAATTTTTTAAAGAATATTTTTAAAACTCACTTGATAAAGTAACATGAAACATGAATCATATCTTTAACACGTTACATCGTCAGTTTGAAGAAAATATCTCCAAACTACTTGTAATATTGAATGTGTCCAAACAACCCCTAAAGCACCGAAAACCCAATTTACTAGATCAAATTGACTTTTTCTCGTGTATATATATAATTATTATGCTTATGTATGTCTTGAGAAAAAAACGTTTATTTGAAAAATGGGTTATTGATTTTGAATCACTATCTACCACCGACTATTAGTTTGATATAATTACTAATGTAATCAAATGTTATATAAAATAAGTAGAAATTAATCCAACGGTCGAAAAGATCATGAAGTTCGATCCAAAGACAAAGGAACGTTTGTTTCTTAATAAAGGAAAATTAATTTGACTAAGTGAGAGGAGATAACACATAAAGGTGAGACATTGTGGGACCAGCCTTGGAGTTGTGGTGAAGATTAATTAGTGTGGTTTCATGGATAATTAAGTGAACAGAAATATTTAATTAACTTTTGTTTCTCTTTCTCATGAAGTTAGTAAGATTCGAGGAGATCTTCCCCATAGAAAGCTAAGCTTAAACAACATTAATTTCAACGTCAATCACGCAAACATCCTAAATAATAATTCATCATCAACACGTAATGGTGGGTCCCATTCTAAGTTGTATGTGTTTATCTACTTTGACGGGCCCTACCAGTGCCAGCGGGCCCTAACAGTGTGGCAAGGTTCAAAATGTATACATCTCAAATTTTGTGTGTGTAAACATATGCTTCCATTCATATCGAACCAAGATTAGCGATTAGAATTGTAGGGTACGCGTCTAATATACACGTTGGTACGCTGAGCTCGTCAACTATATTAAGCCCTTATTTGGTATATATTAAAATTCACATTTTAATCTAAATCAACGTTAACAATTAATTTTAATTACATATTTCATAAGACCTACAACTTTTTAATCACACATTTCATCAATTTTTATCAAAATCTACTAAATATCTTATTTTAATCCCCACCAAACATGGGCTAAAGAAGATATAAATGTGATAAATTTATCAATTTTGCTGTCGAATTTCGTCATTTTAACATATCGAATATGCCAATAACAATTAAAAAGGAAGGCTTGCATATTTTCTATTACTTCGCATTTTTTATAAATTTTTGGATATGATGTAAAGCGGGCCGTCGGCCATGCAAAGTTGCAGATTAAGAGGGTCAAAGGTACCAGAAATTAATGCATCTAAGGTTAGATTGTGTTTGCTCTATGTATATTTGATTATTTTCATTACTTCATATATATATAATATTCTGTAAGTAAGAATGGATGTATTTTTTAAAACTCTTAGTAAGTTTAGAGAGAGAAAGGTAGTTGGCTTGTCTCAGCTCCTTACATTAAGACAATGCATGCGTTGAAATAAAGATAAAGAAAAGAAATTTAAGAGAGAAAAGATTTGTATAGTTGTAAAGCACGACGGCATTTAGTTCCACTAATATAAATGCCGTAAATGGAAGATTTTGACTTCAAAATTTGACGACCCACTACGAGTCTTTTTATTTCACTTTGAAAATAAAGTGGTGCGTGAAAGTTTTGATTCATTCATTATATCATCAAGTCACATTTGTCGTGTAACACCTAAATTGTGTGTTTTTGTTATAATAAAAGAATAGTACTTCGTAGCACCATAAGTTGAATGAAAAGTAGGGATATAAAATCTATTCTATTATCGGATTTCAATAGCACTACATAATATTACTCGTAATGAAATGTTTGTTCTTGTCACGATAGACCAGGCATCGGATCACATGGCACGTGCCTCGAAATGGCTACATGATCATAGGACTAATAGAAAGCTCTTATTTGTGCCTATGTTGGGGGAGGAAGTGGCAAGTTGTTATTTGAATGCTTCCATAATCAACCCTAGTTAAATTTTATGATTATAGTACTCTCCATTTCTAGGTTTAAACCTTAAAGAATTCCTTATCATTTTGGGGGGCACGTTGGTTTTCTTGGATTTAATAATTTAAATAATATTGGTTTTTTCCCTACTAACATTATTAGTAGCCTATTTTAATCTCAACCAAGAGAAGTGGAGCATAATTTTGTTAATAATGATTATTGATTGTGATTAGTGCACTCTTCAATATACGCCGCATAAGATTATTAGGATTCGTGTATTACATCAATTTTTTTACATTTATAGTGATGAACTTAACGGAAAGACGAATATATTACTCCAAACTTATTATAATTTATTATTTTTCTTAACGAATTTATAATTTCGCTTCCCAAAAAAGAGCTAGAAATTAAGGTTGCAAGAAAAATCAATGAGTTGATAGTTGAACCAACACTACAACATTCACTCAAATCAAATCTTCACTTCATCAAGTTCTTCCAAATTTCAAAATTTTGACATCGTATTTTATGAATTGTCATCTAGGTAGTATGCAAATTGAGGAATAATGTGTGTGTGGTATTAAAGTCTAATGAATAGAAAATAAAGTCCAAAATTAATCTCCAAAGTTTACCTTAGAAAATCCTACGAAAAAATAGAAAGAAAGCGCATTCTAGTTCTCTTGCCCGATTGAGATAGCACATAGAAAAAGAATCCCCAGAGAAGGGAAAGGGGGACTGCGATTCTTTGTTAGTTTCTTATAATAAAAATAAAATCACATCCTCGTGAAATATAAATATTACTAATTAAGTGATTATGTCAAGAATATGAATAAAGCTCTTCATTCTTTTCTTTATCATATCAGCTTGACAAAATTCCATGAAATTGTACTGAAAATGCATTTTTCGAAACACAATTTATTTTGCTTCCAAGGCAAATATTTTTTCACAATCGGACGAAGTATTTCAGGATATTTTAGCAACTTCTCAAATCTCAATTAGTGAGAAAATGAAATATGCAATCTATTGGTGCCCAAGTGTTGTATGTTCGTGTTTCCATTTTTACACCTACTGTCTTCTTCTTGGGATGTCCGCAGCCCCACCACACCAACCCACCCACCCTCCCTCTTCTCTCTTCTTTCTCTCTCCAACACTGTGAAGAAAACTTTAAACCTTTTAAACTTGTATAAATACCCCCCACATGCAACAAGTCCCTTAAACAACCCCTTAATTTTACTCTCTCTCTGTGTCTCTGTCTCTCTCTACAATTTTAATACATACATATAATTTATACAGCATGGAAGAGTTAGAGTATCAAATCAAACCATGCAATAACAGCACAAGTAATGGACGCTTAAAACTCTTCGGTTTCAACGTAACTGAAGAAGAAGAAGTAGACTCCACTAAAACACCATCAGCCTCGCCGGATTTCGGCGGTTTTCCGACTTCCGACGGCCGGAAATACGAGTGCCAGTACTGCTGCCGGGAGTTTGCCAATTCACAAGCTCTGGGCGGTCACCAAAATGCTCATAAAAAAGAGAGGCAACAGTTGAAACGTGCACAAATGCAAGCTAGTAGAAACGCCGCCGTATCCTACATGCGGAACCCCATAGTCTCCGCTTTTGCTCCGCCGACCCACCTCCTTGCTCCACCTGGATCTGTGATGGTTCCAGCCTCTGTACCTTCGTCCCCGCCGTGGTTGTACGTTCCACGCGCCGCGCAGCCCTTCCAAGTTTCGCATGGGTGCGTGTTCCCCACATGGTCAACTGGGAGGGGTGTAGGTAACTTACCGTATACCAGCAGTGTAGCTGAGTCCAGCTTGTCAAATATTGGGCCTCAAGCGATCAAGGCCCATAATGGAAGGTTAGATGGGCCTTCGTTAAGTAGGTTCTCTAGCGCAGGAGATGGGCCCAGTTTAGATGATGGATTTGGGCTTGATTTGCATCTTAGCCTGGCGCCAGCCACGCCGTGAGATCAGGTTAGGCTAGGCTTGGCTTAGCTAGTAACTGGGACTTCACGAGGATCAAGAGCCGAAGCCGTATTTTACGTCTTGGTTAACCAGCTGGAAAGCCCAAGCCCGTGTTAACTTATCAATTATCCAGAAAATGTACATTTTTAGATTTATTCATTTATTTTTTTCTCAAGGTAAAATTTCTCACATGCATCGGTTATCTTACTATTTTAAAATTACCTCCATTTTCTAAAATATTAGAATGTAAAATATTGATCGAGTTGTACATATATTTTGATTATAATATGACTAGAAAATGTCGAACATAATATAATTCTACGTAGTACGTGTATGAACCAAAAAAAAGCCGAGTTCGAAACTCAAAATACTAGATTTCAGCATATTTTATATTTGAAAATTGAATATAATTTTATTTCGTTCAAGTCTATATATCAAACATGACATATGCTAATGTAATCATATTTTAGTCTATAAAAACCAAAATTGACAACCCATAAATATGACTTTTTTGGACACACAATGTGGGAAGTATAATCATTAATTATTATGATGTGACAAAATTAAGACCACATTTTTACCATGTCCAAACTTTAGTGCCATCTTATTCCATTCCCCACAGGAAAATCAAATAATAAAATTATTTTCTTTACCTTACTATCATTTTTTAACCATGCTTATGTGCAGTTAGTATGCAAGTTTTTTATTTTTTCACATCTTAGAGATTTAGGCTCCATTTTGGGATTGATTTTAGAGCCTATAACTTCCGATTCTCAAATAATCGGAAGTCGGCAAAAGTTGTTTTAAGTGTTTGGTACTTTTTTATTTTTATTTTTTTTGAAAAAAAAAAAATCGAATGTTAAAGAATGTGTAACATCTGACAACTATTGTTTTAGGATTTAGGTTTCTTTGGTTAATTTATTAAAATACAGAATCTAATAATCTATTACTTAGAGCATACATTGCTAAGCTTAAATCAACTAAAAGTTATCGGCAAATACGTTTAAATAATTTACTTTTTTTTTTTTTTTTTT
>CAIGRB010042466.1:17111-29077 GCA_903798255.1 Fraxinus quadrangulata
AAACTACGCATTTCTATTAACAAAATTATTTACTTGGAGTAAATTATAGTTTTTATGATCAGCCAAACATGCTCTTACTTAGGTCTTTAGGTTAGAAAACTGAAACAAGAATTGAAATAGACAAGAAATATGGTAACCCCATTTTTAGTTTGCCTTATAACAGGGGGAATGAAGATAATATTATCTTTACTTAATTAGGAACAAAGATAGTTTAATTTTTATTTTCTATTTTTATAGATTTTCTAGTTTGACTTAAATGAGACTTATTTCCTTTGTTTCTTTCTTAAATTAGGTTTGGATGAACTCTATATAATAAAGAGGGTATATTCATAGCAATAAGAAGATTTGACGATCGAATAAATTCATATTTTCCCCTCTAATTTCATCGAATTCTCTCTCCTTTCTTCTCAAGTCTCATTCTTATTAGTTATGTTACAACCATGCTACGAGTACATGGAAATTTCACGGAATACACACAGAAATTTGAAATGAATGGACTGGATTCAAACATGGAGTAGGGAAAACATAGATACACGCACAGAATTTTTCCAATACAAAATTCTGTACAAAATCTAGCAACATTTCCTGTACTTAAGGAATTATTCATTGATCTCAAATAAATTTACATGTACTGTGGGATCATATTCACTTCCAGACCAGTTTTCCTAGCTTTAGGGTTTAAAACTTCATTGAATATGTTCTGTTTTTAGTCAAACTTCATTTTCATTTGTTGTATTCCACATGTAATGTAGTGTTGAGCTATCGACTAAAAGCGTAAGAGTAAAAGATAAGCCAAAACGAAGAAAATTACTTGAATAGAAAAGCTTTGACTCTACCTGAGAACTTGGTAAATAGTAAGCCAATGTTAACGCCTTTTTTTAATAAATTTTGATGAAATGCGAGATTGAAAATAAATTTAAAAAACGAGTTCTATTAAATATGGGCCAAACAGGGGACGGCTAATATTATTTTTAAGTTGGATTACAGAACAATATTGAATAGGATCGATTAAGAAAAAGTAAAAATCTTGCTGTTTAATATCATTTAATATTGTTTTCTAAACATATCTAATAAAAGAACAGAGGATGTAAAAAATAAAAATAAAAACGTAGTTATGTAAAAAATCTCTCATTAAATTATTAATTAATCACTTAACTAAATTTAAAATATTTAATTTTTGGGCTAAAAATAAAAATAATAATAATAATCTCCTAAGTATCGATGCTTAACATATCCTAAATATCAGGTGATATGACACACTACAATAGGTGGTGAAAGATAATGGTTGGTTACAAAACTTAGTCGATGTTATATATGAAAAAAATGGAATGTGAGTCGAGGCTATAATTTGTATCTTGGACGAAATCTTGAAAGAGGAGAAAGGATTGGAACTAACTTGTTGGGAAAAAAAAAAAAAAAAGTGAAATAAATTAGTGAGTTGTAGGGTTGTTGCAGCAGTCAGCAACCAAAATTATGAACGGATAGTGTGTTGTAGGAAACTTACGTGTAAGCACGAAAACAAGATAATCCCAAGTCGATAAGCACCAAAAAAATATTCATATCCTAAACCTAAAGCTGCCCACAAATAAATGGCATTTGAACATCCAAAACTGCATGGCCAAAAGCACACAATACGATTGCTTCCCTAAAAAATGGCACTTTCTTTTGGTCTAAGCCACTTTGCATGGTTTGCTTTAGACTTTACCTAGTTCTAGGTGAGTAAGTGCTACATACACAAAAAAAAAAAAAAAATCCATTCTCTTTATTAGTCAACATTGATATAAATTCTTCGTTCTTTTGGTTCTGAATTTGTTCCTCGTGGGACAACTTAGAGGGAAATAAAAGTAAGAAATGAATTTCTAAAGTACGTTTTATGATTTGTGTGAATGTTTATACAAATAAGAAGAGGTAATTATTTGATTTTGTTAAAAAAATTATTAAGTTAAAAAGAAGGTATCTTGACTAAAAAGCTAAACCTTTTTCACTTAAACCATAAAAAAGGTCTATCAAAAATTGAGTGCCACTCTTAATTTGTAGTTTTCATATTGCCTGGTCATCAATTATTACTAATAATCACGACAAATTTGTAATAACGAATGTGGGGATTCAAAGTAGGTTAAATTATTAATTATCAAGAAACACACACACACACACACACTAGAGAATAAAGTAGTTTGGATTTGTTGCTTTTACTGTCTTTTGAAGCTTTGATGACAATTGGTGCACATATGTTAAAAAGAGGAATTTGTAAGCATGATCATAGATTTTTTTTCCCCCTAATTAATAAACTTTTGAATTTTGCGATAAAAGTAATCATGTCAAGTCCTTTCAAGGATGGAAGTTACAAAATTCTACATTTTCCAATCTTTCGTTACCATATATTGGCATTGTTCTTGATGAAGATTTGTAACTTTTTGCTTAACTTTGATATCACCTTATTAGAAGCTCGAGTTTCATTCCAGAAAGTTAACCTATTACGAGGAATCGTCAAATTTTCTCATAATTTTTTATCAAAAAAAGAAAAAATCCTTGTTACTAATAATTCATCATTGTTGGTGCTTCGTGATAGTAAAACCCACGGGAAATGAATATTTCTTTAATGAGTGAAAATTGGAAAAAGAAATTAGATGAAGCTGTTGAATTTTTTTCATGAAACTTAAACTTTGTAAAATATTATGAATTATCAAGATCTCTATGTCAAATCATCAAGAAAATTATTTAATTGATCCATTGATTTGTATCTTAAATAATAAATCTTGAATTTTGATCTTTAAATATTGATTTCTTGTTCTTCAATTTAATTGTTTCAATCCTTCTTCTTGATTCTTGATTGTGAAGTTTGGATCTTCCTCTTCAATATGCTTTCTCTATTAATTCTTGTATTGATAGGATAACACAAAAAATGAGAATTGCATTTGAATTGAGGAACCATAACAATATATATAGCTTCCGTATGTATTCGATCCATCGTCAAATATTAATGAATTTGGTATCTACACATATAATCCGACCCACACTTTATTTAGATGTTCAAAGCTCAATTACTTAATTCTTTATTAGATCACTTTAAATTTTTTGGACTTAATTTTAAAATAGTCTTAATACACAATTAATTAATATATTGGACCACCTGACAAATTAAATAATTTCCCAACAGAAGCCAATCACATGATGTGTTCCACATCTACAATGTTCCCTAATGAAGATGGCACTATGAGAGACCAAAGAAAAAATGTTTGTGAATGAAAGATTTTGTCATTTTGTCAAAAGAAATTTAACAAATGCAATAACATAATTCGAGATGGCAACAGATGATTTAATAAAAAAGTTGACCGTGTTTAAAATATTTTAATGATGAAATATCATATGACATTATGTTTGACATCTGATACTGTAGCACAGCTCTTGGGAATAAATTTAGGTATTAGTGATGGGGTCAGATTCCTACAACTTCGTGGCGTTAATTGGGCAACTTTCATCATGATCACTCTCTTTTTCCATAGTGTAGATCAAATTGATGGCTATATAATTATACTTTCTTAGCCGCCCCATCACGCCTTGTTTTGTTTTTATTTGAGTGGTAAAGTCAGTTCTTTTTATTATAATGAAGAAAAAGAAGATTTTAACTAAATTTTGAAAATTAGTGTTGTGAAAGAACTTGACTTCTATAAACCTTTTGGACACGTCGGGTACACCACCTTGAATTAGAAAAATACGATTAGAGTGCTGGACAAAATATCGTGTCCACTATAGTTTTGAATTATATAATTGTACTACAGTGAATTATGGAAGATTGTTCTAGTATAAAATATGATGCTACACCATATTAGAAGATCGTAAAAAAAGTTTTTACTAATGATTTTCTTAATTTATAAATTGGTGATAAATAATATGGTTTCAACACACTTAACATATTAGTTCTATACGGTTCATTCAATGAGTATAAGCACTGTAGATTAATAAGACGCGCCAAACATGCGATACATCCAACCAATGTGGACTTCACCACAAGACGAGTGTCACTTCAAATCAAACATGTCTTAAGTATAGTAAATCATGTGGTATCCTCTCATAGAGTGAAGCATAGTCATTAAGACAGTTTCACATCACCAGGGACTCAAAGGGACATGCCTCCGAAGGTTATGTTCGCTACAGACGAAGAGCGCAAATCCCTTCCGCCATGACCCCGGCCTGTTACAAGACAGGCTTGGAGAAAGCATTTATCCTCTCTCCTCTGCTGCTCATTGTGGCTAAAGCAGTGGGGTGGGGGAAAGCGTTTGCTGCGTATACGTATCATTACCATAGTAAAATTTTGTGCGATGAGACCAACAAGCTCAGCATTCTCTTAAATAGTTAAATTAAAGCAATGTCCGATAAATAATTTATTAATTTTAGGCAATTATTGTAACAAAACAAGTTTGTCATTCATCGCCTAAGTACAAATATAAATTAAAATTACTAAGAGAACTTTTCATTCGTTGTATTTTCATTTATGATTTTACAAATTTTCATTTTCATTTTTACGACATTGATAATAAGAGCAGAAGACAACTTCAACTAAACCGTTTTAAATCATGTTTAGATGCATTTATGAACATTTTAAAATATAAATAAATAGAATTAGTGATGAACAAATGAGTAGTACTTGTAAATCCTCGAAATGTAGATAAAGAGTGGCTAGAGAGTCTAGTGTTTATAAACAAATTATAAACATCGGCCAAACATAGGCTTAATCTAAGCAAACCAATAACTGCTCGATCACTTCATTTTAGAGGTGAAAGAAGATAAAATCCAAATTACTTCACAGTTCACATAACAATGGTTATCTTCATCAACATGCTATACAAAATGGCAGGCTTCAATTCCTTGTATAATAAGTCGATATACTGGATAAGTTGTGAGGATTCATATATTCATATCTAAGAACAGAGAATAACGCTAAACATAAATTTCCCAAGAAAAGAAGAGTATATATATAGAATGTTTTAAAGGTCCATTTGTAGTAGTATAATCAATTACCAGACCACTGTGTAAATCTATGGACACCCAAACATGTATAGGGCCGTAAACACCCATTATGGAACATTTTTTGTGAAGCAGCATGTCAAGAAATCTCAAATGTTACAAAAAGTACATGCATGATCTATAATTAAGAATAAAACTTACCAGTTAGTAACTCTAACAGCTGTTTACTGCTCCTTACCGGCTGGCTCAGCTGGCTGACCTTTTTCTGCTGGAATGACAGGTATTTCTAGTTTAACCGGCTCGACTGGCTTTTCCTGTTGAACTGGAACATCAGGCTTTTCTTGATGGACCGGCACACAAGGCCTCCAAACTGTTTCCTTTCCCACATCCATTAATGCAATTCCCTTAGCACCCAAGTCACTCCTAATCTGATCACTTTTAGAGAACTCTTTGTTTTTCCTGGCTATCATCCTCTCCTCAATTAAATGCAAAACATCGTCTTCAGTCAACCCAGCCCTTTTCAAAGCCTTATCTTTTAGTTGCTGCAAAACCTGTACAATGAAACGTCCAATACGTTACAGCATCAGAACAGAATAGTCAGAGATGTATAAAAATATGACAGTAGTTTTGGAAGCACCTCGGTATATCTTGAATTTGACAGCAGTCCCAGAACATCTAAAACCTCCTTGACTTGATTCTCCAGTTCAGCAAGAGACTTAACTGTGGATAGTTGTTGTTTTTTTGGCTGTTTCTTCTGGCAAAATATTTCAGATGACACAAGGAAAAAGAGGTAAACAAGGAAAAAGTTGCACAAAATAAATTGGGGCAAGTACGATCTTTATCAAAAAAAAAAAAAAAGAAAGAAAGAAAGAAAGAAAGAAAACCAAAAAAACCCACCTTGAGCATGTTTAAAGAACTATTCATAAATCTCAGGGTTTCTTGAAGAGCAGAATTAAGTATGGTTGGGGTGTGCAAATCATCAGACAATTTTGCCTCAAACTCTTCATGCAGTTTAGTGATGCATTCTTGGGCAGCAGGGCTGATTTTGCCATGTTCCTCAGCCTCTTCTTTCAATGCCAACAAAGCATCTTCAGAGTCTTGTAAGGTCTGTAAATTGCCACAACCACACAACACAACTCTATGTGAAATAAGAATCTGCCGATTTTGTGTATAATATGACTGGAAAAGCATCTGAAAATGTTGGCTTCAGTGTATGTTCGTGTATATTCATGCCTGGCAAGGCAAAACGATTTCTAATTGCCGAGTGTCGAGCACATTTCATCAGAGCATGATCATCGAGTATCCATAAGGTTAACATTGCACATCTCCAATTAAATTAATTTATCAAGTAAGGGAACAACAAAAACAGAAAACAAAAGATAAAAATGTTTGAGACCTATGATCATTACAGATATCATATGGTTTCTGCCTGGCCAAAGGACAAGGAGCTAAAAACATGAAAATACCACAATAATCATGGTCTGTTGATCCAAGTTCAACAAGATAGTCACCTTTCTAATAAATGTAAAATAAAGGATGCAGAATATGACAATACAAACACAAAATGTTGACCATCGATGCATAGACAAGCATATTCAATCAACATTTAACAATAGACACTTGGGTTTTTCACCTGATATATGTAGAAAACAGCCTCTGATGCAATTTCTAATTGAGAAATTGTGTAATTAACAGGAGACCTGTAGTGTGTTCCCATAAGAAAATGCCTCAATGCGAGTGGATGGTACACCTTCGTTACCTATAAACAAAACTGTATTTAACAGCAATGCTCCTCAGAAAATAAATTGTAAGTCAACAGAATCAAAAGAAAATTACAACAATTAGCATCTTTTACCTCACGAATGGTAAAGAAGTTGCCAAGTGATTTTGACATTTTCTCATCATTTGCGGTGACGAAACCATTATGTATCCAGTAACTGACATTGCTTTCGGGGCAAGCAGCGCAGCTCTGAGCAATCTCATTTTCATGATGGGGAAATATCAAATCCATCCCACCACCATGAATATCAAATGAGTGTGTCAAATAATCAGCACTCATTGCACTGCACTCTATGTGCCATCCTGGTCTTCCAAAACCCCAGGGACTGTCCCATTTTGGTTCACCAGGCTTTGCAGCCTTTTAAGGAAAATCAAAAGTTAAGGGTTTACATTGGTTAATCCAGTATATACTAAGAAACTAAGAAAGTGATTTTGGCAAGCCTTTTTCACCTTCCACAGTGCAAAATCAGCAGGATTTTGCTTTCTCTCATCAACAGCAACACGTTCCCCAGCTCTATTATCTTCTAGCCTCCTCCCCGATAAACGGCCATAATTTGGGTATTTATCGACAGCAAAGTAAACATCACCCTCAACATGATAAGCACAACCATTGTTGATAATCTGCAGATCAGACCAAGTTACAGAAATGATTGATGATGAACCCAAAAGAAAGGATAGCTGACACAAAATATTCTTCTTTCATATTTCTCAATGTGGTCCAGAAACCTTGCTGCCTGCTCCTCAACATCACGATGAAAAAGAAAGAAAGAAAGGAGATATTTATCATGAAACAACATTAGAACCAAGCCAAACATGTGTGCTTCAGATTACATGCGAAACCAAGATATACTGCTCTTAGTAAATACCATTAAAATATTCAGTTAAATTAAAATGATAGTTAACAAAAACACTGGTGCCTGATTTTTAAATTTATGAGCATGCAGGTGAACATATACACAGAAAACATGGATGATCTTATTCAAGATTTGGAGATTTTTGAAGTTCTTCAAAAATGAAAGGAGCATTGTGGGAAGCAAAGAACCTTAGTTATCATATCCTTGATTTGCTCCATATGTTCAGTCACACGTGGCTGATGGGTCGGAACAAGGCACTGGATATCAGCCATGTCAGCAAGAAATTCTTTGCAAAACCGAGCACTCAAAGCTATCGGATCCTCCCCAATCTCATTTGCTCTACGAATAATCTGGAATAACCATCGATTAGAAACCACAATACAACTTATACAGTAAGTATTTATACTTATTCCATGTCACGGTAGAACACTGAGCAAGAAGTGTCTTATAAAGATGAATTAACTTGTGACTAGCTTCCCCGAATCATTTGGTGGGTAAATTGGTTGGTGATAGATATGAAAGGAAGACCTACTAAAACTTGGTTTGCATGAGACGCCAAGCAACACCCAACCTTTTCTTTGTTCACAGAGCACTAAAGCTATGACCACCCCCAAAAACATCATGCAATTTGAACCTTACAACCTCGACAGCTGCAATATGGCTTTTGATCACTCTAAACTGACTATGGTTACTGCAATAGGACATCAAAATTCAACCTAAAAAAACTCAATACGTATTGTGTTTAAGTGGATTTGAGAACGATAGTCATATATGGTGAGCCCACATATCCCTCCAATGGAAACCCAGTAATGAGCTTTATACATGTATTTAGCGCCAGACATGCTGAAGACAGGCTTATATATACGCTTAAACATTCCATTCATATGCAAGTTTAGAAAAAGAAATAATGGGCTACAGAAGAACTAAATGGAAATAGCTGAGTAAACAAAATGATTTACACTTGAATTCATCCAATCTAATTAAGTCAACATTAATCTGGTTAATTGAAAAGATAGGATGCTGATTAGAAGTGGCAGATATGAAATAGTTCAACTTCAAAGGCTGATAAAGAATTTCCAACTGGCATATCGTTAATGATAAACAACCATAACTTATAAATTGCATCTACACCTGACAACTTCTCAAGCCCACATAAAATTACTATTTCTTACATGTAGCCAAACTCAGAAAAACCATCTCCCATTCCCAACAGAGTTTAAAGCTCTACAGACACAAAGACCGCCCTCCCCTCCTCCTCAAGCTATGTGATACATGCATGTTCTCATAGTATATCTATGCATACAGTAGCCTTATGATCTTGTATGTGTACTTGGTAAGAAAAAAGTCTCACTTTTTATGGATATATTTTTGCTAAAGAAAGGCATCGAATTTTAACAATGTTCAACAAAAGCTTCACCATGCCAGCATGCTCCCTTGCCCTACTCTAGATTTTATAGATTTATATTTTATTAAATTTATGAACTCTTTATAATATCTTTGCTTTTATTACATAAACATAGGCAGGGTCATGTCGTTTACATTGTTTTCCTTCTTATTTTAACTCGAGGTTTTAAGTGCAATATTTATTTTTATTTTCATTTTCATTTTCACTTTTTTTAATGAAATGCAAAATTAACAGGATAGTTAACAATCTCACTTGATAGGTACTGCATAAAACTAATTTAAAGGAGTTATTTCAATTATAGCCAATAAGAATTAGTCAAGGACTTCTCACCTTGTCATCAACATCGGTGAAATTGCGGACATAGACAACCTCATAGCCAATATATTTTAGATATCTGTACTTCAAAACAAAATTCAGAAGGAATAATAAAAAAATCAAGGAATATAGGCAATAGATCGGGCAAAAACATACATCACTAGATAACACTAGATTTCCTACCAAAATTAGTTTAACACTGGAACCAAGCAAATAACACTACAGTTGAATTCATGACAAATATTTGCAAAGAACAAAACAGATTTGAAGTGAATTTAAACAGATCATCTCCGCCAAAGCATTGCAGAACTGCATCAAAAGCCGATTCATCAACTGAAGCATAAAGGAAGAAGTTTTATCACAGATGACTGTTAAGCAAACTACTCAACATGATAGAGAAAGAAGCAATCCAATGAAGGCATTACAGAAAAATTCTAATGTGACTAACTGGTTACTGTAGTAAATCACTCAACATATAATGGAAAAAGAAGCAATTTAACTTCAGTCAACTGTAGGCTTCTGAAGAGATTCTAGTAGATGATCATATTTATTTGCATGTTGTAATGTAAATGATAATGCAAGTTGTAAGACACATCTCACAACCTAACTCTATTTGGTTGAGTTAGAGCTGGAACTTGTGAAATTTGCACAGCTTACAGCATCTAGGGGCATTGCATCATAGACGGGAAAACATGATTTTCAAACCACAAACAAATAATTTTAATAGGCTGTAAGCTTCATGATCGGCTTAGAAGAATATATGTACGAATAGAGCACACAAGAATAGTTTCCATAGTTCTTCTTGTAGCATGTTTTGTTGTTAATGTGATCAAGCCATTGGATATGACAAAACATGTAGCATAATGGGATCAAGTTCATAAGAAACCTATTGATGACGGGGACCTGATGCAACTGATAAAAGAGTAACAACGGCCATGAATTAGAGAAGTTTGTAAGATTGTGAGAGCCACAAATTTGACTTGAGATGTTGGATAAGTTAGGATAGCAGGAAACCTCTCCAAGAAGATATAAAGAACATATGTGGATATAGCCTATGCTGCTAGATGGTATGATCAATGTTAACACTAAATAAAACAAAAAATTAAAGAAAAAATAAACCACTGGCAATTCCACACGTAATAGGGGCTACTTTTGATATTAAAACGGGTCTGGATATTGATACCATATATCAAAGATGCACATTATATCTAAAATTTGCATCTCTGTTTTTCATGGTATATCTCAATGTACACACTTTGTGTGGCAATATTTGTGCTAATCTATGTGGTCTCTCCCATCCAGATAAAATCTACAGTGTGAAGTGTGAACTCTAGCATACTTAGCCAAAATAAATAAACTGCCTCGTGCAATCCTTCAGTTGGAAGATAACTAAGCCCAAAATTCCGTATTGCCATAAAAGAGAGCTTTTTTTAGATCTTCGTAGAAGGACAAGTTTTGAGCTGAAGAAAACATTTTCTAACTTTGTGTCTACGTATTGAGCTAGTACAACAAGAAACATAAAATGGGATTGGGATATTGAGATCATATAGCAAAGATTTGGTACTACTACATGATTATCTGCTTGAAGTTTGGTATTGATTAACTAATTATGAGTTTATGCATATATGATTTCTTCTCTCCCTCTCTGAAGAATTGGGGTTCTGAAGTTTGGTTTATTTTTTTTAATTATCTGACTGGTTGCGAAAATATAGTTTTTTGGGTTTTCTTTAGTTTTGTCTCTTGTTGGAAATTCCTTTTGGTGGGTTAATGCTAGCGGAATCGGAGATTGCTAGATTGCAGGGGATCAGATAAAATGGGAAGAAAAGAAAAGAAATGGGCAACACTTTTATAACAACATATTGAATAAAATGTCATAATACGATTTCTTAAAATTCCAAACCAACCATATTTTCCAATTTCTACGCATTTTCTGCAATCTTAAAATTGTCACTCGAAACATAAACTGAAAATGAATTCAAAACTCAAAACTGAAATGCAAGCCAAACGTAAGGGGTTGCAAATTTTCACTGATCACATTCCAAATAAAACACATATAACTTCTAAACAGAATTTAAATACAACACACATAACAAGATTTATATCAATGTTTTAAAAAAAATAAATAAATAACATCAATTGCAACTTAACAAAAAAGGAATTTTAATAATAATTCTAAATAAACAGACCCAAAAATTTTGATTCCCAATAAACTTAAGTGCAGACAGACGCGCGCATACCTGTAAAGTACGTCGAAAGCCACATAGGCGCGGGCGTGACCGATGTGGCTGAGGTCGTAGGAGGTGACCCCGCAGACGTACATTCCCACCTTGCCCTCAACTCTAGGCCTGAACACCTCCTTTTGTTTCGTCATACTGTTATACAACTGAAATTCCTTAATTTCCTTTGCCATTTTCTCAAGAATCAAGAGAAAATAAGAGCCGATTTCGCGTTGGTCGAATCAATCGGCGGGTTAAAGCTTCAGGGTTTTTTCTTTGCCTTTTCTGCCCAAGAAATCTGAAAACAAAACCCTAATCGTGTACAAAGATAGTATTTACTCTGTGGTAACTGTGTATATTCTCCTGTAGAGAAAGGGGTTTCGCACTTTACTTCCAGATGCTGGTTAAATGCAATAATTAAGTCCCTTTCCA
>CAIGRB010042466.1:57173-67952 GCA_903798255.1 Fraxinus quadrangulata
ATATTTTTCTGCACTTATTTCTATGATTGTTATGTTTAATTGCTAAGAGGCCTACTAGTTTGTTATTCATTACAATTTACTGCTAAGTTAAATATCAAATTCGTAATTGTTTGATTCCTTTAACTTGTGAAGCGCTAAGATTTGATAATTTTCTGCAATAGAGGTTATTGAATTTTAAGAAGAATGTTTAAGTAGATTGAATGCAACCGCTAGTGTTTGTGTTATCTAGTTTATCGATTTCTTTATTGTGTGAAGCGGTTATTAAATTGTATTTTGAGCGCTGGTTTGGAATTATTTAATAATTAGGGCTAATTAGAACGCTGGTTTCTAATTAACTAAAATTAAGGAGAGAGAGGAAAATTATTCCAACGGTGAATATTCGAAATATGAATTGAACTATCATTGTATCTATGATCAATTGTGGATTTTCGAAAGTGGATATTGACTTGGACCAATGTTAATTTTTTGATTATTTTCGTTAATTTAATTTTCATTGTTATTAATTTCTTTATTTACAATTGTTTGCATACAAAAATCTCCAATCATTGTATGGGGTATAAAATATTGAATTACACACTCTTCGTGTTATCGACCCTTACTTCCATTACTACATTAGCTTTTAGAAGTTAAGGTATTATTTTTGGGTGCCTACAATAGCACACCAAATACTTAATTATATTTTATCCATTTGACTTCTTTTCTCATCCAATTGACCCTAGCACTCTTGAATTTTCATCGTGAGGTCCGACACAACTTTTGAGTATTTTCACTTTAGTCCCCAAATTTTGAATCTCTTATAATTGAACATTTTTACAATTTTCTCTAATTCTACTTATGTCAATTTGTACCCAAAAAACACATTACACATAGAATTAAGCTATAATTCATCAAAATAACCAATAAATACTCTAATTTAAAGACCTAAATAAGTGTACAAAACATACTTATCAAGTAGCATGAGCTTAAGGAATGATAACCCTACAGAAGAGCAGTCGAGGATAATAGTTACGATCAACCCCGATCTTAACCATCAAGGAAGGCTCACCTCGGTGGAAGAGCTCGTGGAGGCCGTCCTCGAGCTTGATAAATTTTTGAAGTGGACAGGTCACCCGACCTTGTTTAGCATTTTAGATTATTTCTTTTATTTTATGTTCATGGACTTGCAAGTCCTACTTTTCTTTATTCAGTCGTTCAGGCTTGCTCGCCCATATTTACTTTTAACATTAGTAAGTGCAAAATATAACCATGTTAGTCTTATCCTCGTTGGGATATGACCGTACAAAAAATCTGTCTATTCCATTCATGATGTGGATTAAACCTCAAGTCTTATCCCAAGTAAACACCTAAAACCTTGTCCTGCTCAAGGACTCAAAGCCTTGTTCCAAGCAACCACTTCAAGTCTTACCCCGTGCAAGCATCTCAAACTTGTCTCGAACATGCACCACAAGCATTGCCCAATATAAGCATCCTAATCCTCGAAACACGATGTCCTAAAAATAGACCAAGTTATAACCCTATTCACAGATCCCGAGAAAAAATATTTTGTTCCTAATTAGGGATCATAACCTTAGGTTATTGACTTGATATCGAGTTCATGAACTCCTTGAGATGTTAACTTGACACCGAGTTCATGAGAACTACGAGTTAATAACTTGACATCGAGTTCATGAGCTTGTCGAGTTGTTAATTTGCCATCGAGTTCATGAGCTCCTCGGGTTGTTGAATTGAAACCAAGTTCATGAGCTCCTTGAGATTTTAATTTGACACTAAGTTCTTGATCTCCTCGGGTTATTAAATTGACATTGAGTTCATTAGATCCTCGGGTTATTAACTTAACATTGAGTTCGTGAGATCCTCAGGATATTACTTGACATCGAGTTCACGAGCTCATTTGGATATAAACTTGACATCGAGTTCATGAGCTCCTCGGGATATTAACTTGCGATTTTCAGGTAAAATTCTTCGTTCATATACTTAGAATTTTTTACATAGCCATTTTCATTAAAAAAGTGGGTTCGGGGTACAACCTAAACTAGGGGCTCGGAGGCTTGTTGGAACTTTTGGGGCCTTGACACCTATCCATGCCCTAGGTCATCAAACACCCATCATTACTTGTGCCCAAGTTAAACACCACACCCATCATTACTCGAGCTTTATTGTGCTTGGGTTAAAAACCACACCTATTATTACTCGAGCACCGTCATATCTAGCCCAAAACTCGTGGCCTCTAGGCTTCACGTCGACCTCGATCAATTTATACCCCAACCTCAAGCAGTCTATACTCAGTCCGACCACTTTGCAATTTATCTTCTAACCTAGAGCATTCTAAGCAACATCATTGAGTCTCGAACATGGATGCACAGGAGGCTGATGATGTCTACAATTTATGTATGGCCCGACCACCGATAATCTTGGGCTCAAGGTCATGATAACCTCAAGAAATCCCCTTGGGCCAAAACTTCTTGGGCTTTTGTGGTCGCGATTGGCCTCATGCTCGTACTATCTTTGTCATTCGATCTCTTTACTTTCCAATCCTAAAAGGACTCTATTACTGTAGTCTTGCAATTTCAACCAACTTATAACTCCTAATCATAGCCGGACACTCAAAAAGGATAAGGCAATCAAGTGATCCAATTCTATCAAGATTGCACTGTTTATCTCCATAAATTCCAAGTATCCATTCATTATTCAGGTATGCTTTTACATTGATTCACTTCATAGCCTTATATTTGGGCATATGAGGGGTGACAATGACATACTTCAATGCCTTGTTTCAGATCTTGGAGATCCTATCTGTACTCATTCTTGGTCGTCAACTTGGGTATTCACATGTACAAATCCTAGATGCCCTTATTTCAGGTCCTGGAGATCCTGATCATGGTCGTTCCCATTGACGGATTTAACAGTGGGCTACACTAGGCTGTAGCCTACTGTTGTCCAAGTCTAGATGCATTAAAAATAAAGGTAAATTGATTGTAGCCCAAACCCAATCAATAGTTCAAGCCCATTGTTGTAGTCCATTTGAAAACCTAATTAATTCCCAAACCCTTTCACGGTTTCACCCATATATTCTCATTTTTCACGGTTTCTGGTTTCCATTTCTGCATCTTTCAACCAATCAACCTTCAAAATTTCACCCACCCCATGGAAACGACCGCCGTCCGAACCTTCAACACGGTTTGAGGTATCAGACTTTCATTATTTCACTACCGGCCCTTTATTGTTCTTCAACAACAGCAATCAGCCGGCCCTCTGTCTTTCTTCTTCAACTTCTTCTTCTTCAGCAATCAGTCGGCCTTCAAGTAAATGAAAATCCATGGCCCGTTTTACATATACTACAAATTTATGATTTATTAATGATGAATTAACTGACTACTATTCTTAATATATTGTTTCTTTTCCTTTTTTTGGTGATGGGTTGAAATCTGAAAAATTCTTGGGCTATTTTTGAAATTGTTTTGGTCATTCCCAATGATCAGCTCTAATATTCATATGTGTAGATTTTTGGTAACATCAATAAGGAGACCTCCCCCCACCCCACACAAAAAAAAAACATACATTCAAAATTTCTACTTCCCTTATTAAAATCATAGATAGAGATATAGAGATCTTTAAGAGTTCTTGTTTGTGTAAAATGTATATGTGAATAATCAAGATACAGTTATGGGGACAAAAAGATCAAAGGCTTTTCACAATTTTACCATGCCTTGTGGCCTCCGCCAAGGCAACCAGCGCTACCTCCGATGCATGAAGGTCAACTCCAATTGCTAAATTTCAACCCTCCGTCGCTTCAATGCAAATGAATCTGATTATCAACACCATCAACAACGTACAACTAGAGAGAAACATATGGATATTAATGAATCCCACAAGACGGGTACCATGCAGGTGGCGAAGAGTTTCAATGGTGGCCGAAGATCTAAAAATGGTGATGATGATGATGGAATTGATGCAATAAGAGAATAAGTGGTCTTAAGGAGGGGAGATTTGTGTTTCTATATCTCTGCCTCCACCTGCAGCATATAGGATTTATAAGGATTAGATTTTACAAAAATGCAAGCTACGTATTACGGGCCTATGTTAGACCCTCTACCTCACCCGCCACGTGTCAATGAAGTGGTCCACGCCACGCCACATGTCCGCCGAGGTGATTGTGCATGGGGCTAGCCGATCGTATAAGTCGAAGTGATTACATGATGGACGAACTGAACGTATATCACCAAAGGGACCGAACTCATCTGCGATACATCGTGGATGCAAAGGCCTATGCTCCGCTTCCACGACTCTACGCTTGCCTCGCCTCGTCCCAGCAAAGATCTCTTGTACAAAGATCTTTCCAAAGTCAAATTTCTGACTGATGGGATGTGTGGTAGGACCCAAAAGGTCAATTCAGTTGTTTTTGTCAGAAATATTCAATTCCAGCCAACCTAAGGAGAGACAGATTGACACCTTAGATGGGATGAGCCCTGAGGATCAGGTAACACGTGTCTCCTCATCCGACGACTCTCCTCTTCCCATCCTTGGTATAAATATCCCCTTCTTGTGCCAGAAGGGGGATTGAAATCAATTATTCTCCTACCACGTTGCAAACTTGAGTATCATCATCTCCCTTAGATATTTGCACATTATTACTGTACTTTATCAACCAATTTCCGGCGGGTGTTCTACCGTCGGTGAGCCTCTTTCAGTTGAACTTTGAACTGACTTGATTGTCGGAGTGCTTGCGGCCGCTCCCAACTCCTCCTAAAAGGCCACGAGTCACTAACGGCATGTTAGACGTGCAGGGAAGAGTTGACATGAAGACTTGTTCTATTGGCCACGTGTCGGGGACATTTTTCGATGTCAACACTACGTATAAGTTTTCTTTAAGTGGTTACCTCGCCGAAGGTTTTGGTAAAAATGGAGTTGTAGAGGGTGCCATCACTGGTGCCAACAATAGTGAAAATGCGTCGATGAATGTAATAAAACCCAGTTCGGCACTTTCACTGTTGAAGATGCCATCCAAGGGTGGTTACAAGTCTCCGCATCTAAGGATCAGCATAGTCGAGAAGACTACAAAATCTTTGAGCAATAAGAAATGAGAGCAAACTTTTAGGTACCACAACGATTGAAGAGGATTTCAAGATAATGTTGGTCACGGTCTTCTCGTAGACCTAAAAAAAGCTAAACTTGTTTACAAACAATTGGATATAAGTTTATTTAAATTCAGAATTATGCTTGTGATACATAAAAAAGTGTAAATAGAGGTGTTCTTTTCCTCACACGGGATGGGGTGTGGCCAACCCCACCCCATATGAGGGAAATGACACCTCTATGTACCAAATATTATGTACCCCAAGTATGGTCCTTAAATTCAATACTAGAGTTCCACCAATCAAATACCATATTTATATTACAAAATGTAAACAGGGATTTCAGACTTTTTGATCAACATTAGAGATTAATCTAGGAAAAGAACTTAATTATATAAACAAAAAAATAACATTGCTTTAATTGATTAAAATGTGTAATTTTCACTACCCCGCCCCTCTAGATTTTCTACAGTCACTATTTTTGGGTTGTGGTTGTCGAAAATTATACTAGACATACAAAGTTCCTGAAGCCGCTCCTTAGACGGAAAAATGGTGAATTCTTGATTTCAATTTCTACAGAAATATAGGATGCGTGTGGTTTACTGTTTTCAATTTTGTAAAACACTAAAATCGTGTTTGTCTCGTATTTTTGAAAATTTATTTTCAAAAACAAGGATAAACTTAAAACTCATTTTTGATATTTTTAGTGTTTTTAGCGAAAATTTTGAAAATGCTCAAAACATACAAAATAGGTGTTTAAACAAAATTTTATTTAGATAAAATTTCATTAAAAAAAAATAAACTTCTAACAAATAAAAATAAATAAAAAAATTGATAAATTCTAAAATTGAAAAATATAATCTAAAATTCTAAAAATATAAAATTCTAAAACAAAAATAAAAGTCTTAAAAAAATGAAACTTATAAAAATAATAAATAAAAATAACGGCCCCGATCTCAATCATAACATTCTTGTAAAAAAATCTTTAGTTTTGCTATTTGTGCCACATTGGCCCGGGAAAGCTAGCCGCGCCTAGCCCCAGTCAATAGGAGGCGCAATATTATAAGTCCCTTGGAGTGAGAGTCCGTCACTCTAGCAAAATTCAAAAATCTTTTTGAATAAAACTTGTCCAATTTGAATATGATTATGCCCATGCCAACCTCACACAAGTTCACCTGTGCACCATTTTCATTTTGAACAATGTTAAGTGTACATCCTTTAGTTAATATTTATGTGTACGTTTCTTTAAATTTCAAAAATGTTTTACGTTACTTAATGTCGAAAATAATGTAAAAAAAATATCTAAATGTAGCATGATTGTTTCATTTTAATTTTTTTTTTTTTTTTTTGGTTCATGCATCAGATTTTTCGGCGGCTACTAAAAGTCGTGTTCTGGGTTTGCGTGTTTGACTGTACAAACACATTTTAATCTTCATTTATTATTTTTATCAAACCGGATTTATTAACAAAATTTACAGTTTTAGAAAGTAAATTTAATTCTAGAAAAACACGGCCCAACATAAAAAAAATCATTTGAATCGATGTGAAATTTTATTCCTTAACACGTCCTTCAAGATAGTGGCTCATTTGAGCAAACCAATTTGAAATCCACGTGCTCGTTTGTTTTAATTTTAATCGGATCGAATTGCTCATTGAAACTTAATGTGTTCTGATATTATATTAAAATTTGAGATTTTATCTTAAAAGATCAACCTTATTAACAAAAGTGGTTCAAATTTTTATAAGTTAGTTTATATTTCGATATTTAACAGTCGTGAAATTTTATCTCTTAATAGATTGACATGATATGTGCATGAACTTCGAGTTACCTCCATTTAAAAAATCTTATTTTAAAACGAACGCTAGCACTTAATTAAATGTTCAAATGATTTTACAAGGTGAATTTTATACAACGAATTTGTTTTTCCTAGTAGCTCATGCATTTGCAACCTTTACAAAAATAAAACATCATTGGCTAGTTAGATACTCTGGCCATTTTTAATCAAGGAACTTCATACTCCTTCGTGACATGTTCGGTATAAATATTGAATAACAATAGCGTAAGTAGAAGAAATTAAATTTTTTATTCGTTATGCTTTTATTTTAATTTAATACGACTACTACGTACTAATTAGATACTCTTTCCATTTTTAATATCATTGGCTAATTAGATACTCCGGCCATTTTTTATCAAGGAACTTCATATTCCTTCGCGACGTGTTCGGTATAAATATTGAATAACAATAGCGTAAATAGAAGAAATTAAAATTTTTATTTGTTATGCTTTTATTTTAATTTAATACAAATTTTAAAATAGACATTTAAAACAAAAAATATTGAACATGAACTTAAAATTTAGAACTGAAAATTGAAACACAAACCAAATCGACCCTTATGTTTTGAATTTGGTTTAATGCCATTATTTGAGTTTTGGAGCTGAATTTTCCGTAAATGATTGAATTTGCAATTGTTTGGAGTTTGAAGGGCATTATGAGTTCATTGAGTTGCTGACAAGAAGTGGTTAATTGTGAAGGGTTTATTATTCTAATATACAATGCACCGACTTAGATAAATAAGGAATCTGATAAAGAATGTAAAATATAAGTTTAGTTTTTTTTGGAATGCTGATTTGTTTAGTCGTGATTACAAATCTTCATAGTTTTGTTTTTCTTCATGGAAATAAAGTAAACATAGTACAAAAGATTGGTGGTCTGTTTTTGTTTTCTTGATCAAACATGGTGCTTCACGGCTTTATGATATTCGTGTTGATCTTATCACTTTATGGATTATAAAACCCCGTTGTTTTTTTGTGTTTATAATTTTCTGACTGCAGAAGATTGGACTGAAAAAATCCACGAATTTTGTTACAAGCGTATCTGCTTATCTTAGCCGATGTTGATGATGACTTAAATTTGTGAACTTTCATTACATTAGCTATTTCAAAAAGGCTATGGTGATTTATAACGTAGTGTGGATTGTTAATTGAAATAAATTCCGTTATAATGGATGTCACCGTTAATAAAAACAACGGTAAGCATGGATAGTTTCTGAGGAAAATTTGTCAGGATTTATTTTTGTTTAAATAGATGCTTACCTAATTGTTTACTGGTTTTAATTGACGAATGAGTTGGTTATACGCGCTTCTATCATACTTCTCTAAGATAGACGCTACGATCCTCTATTGGAGAGGAGAGCTATATAATTCTGGTCTGTCCAATGGGACAATGGCGATAAATGATTGGGCTCTTTATATAGTTCGACAAACTTTCGAGAGGTAGTTGTTACACTAAAGTCTGATTTTCTTGTTTTCTTAACTGAATTGTAGCTCCATTGCTCATCATATGGAGTCAGTCCATTGAGGTGGATCATATATTTATCATTAGGCCTCCTGGTCGAGTTCAATAATCTTATCTTTATTATAAACTTGGTGGTATATGAACGATTTTGCACAAGCCGGCTATCCACTTCGCCTTGCATGTGAATTAATTATTTCTTGTGGGACGATAAGAAGTGGCATGAGAGGCTATTTTTCTGATACTTCCCATTGTTAGCAACTGTGTTTGGCTTTCATTTCTCGAGGGGTAAAATATCTCAAATGTCACTGAAATATTGAAAATGCTCCTGAATTGCCACTTAAATAGTATGTATCTCATCAGCCACTCCGTCTATTGAGTTAGAAAAGTTAACGAACTAGACGATGTGGCTGACACATGGCACATTAATTATGCCACATAACCGAAATCACTAATGACGCGGCATAAATTGCTGTAATTTTGATGGGCCCTACTATTTGAGTAGCCCTGTTCAAGCCTATCCAATTTTTATGGGGGTTTTGCTACTTGTACAGGCCCATGTGACCCTGATAAAGTAGCAAAACCCATTTTAATGTTCTAGATTTTGATCGGTCCACTTTGGTCCTTTCACTTTGTTGGGCTGTGAAGCCCCTGGGCCCTTTAGGTTGATTTGACTATTTTTTGTAAAAATTAATGGGAAAATTACCTCAAAACTTGCATTTAAAGATTACATTTCAAAAAAAAAAAAAAGGAGAATTAAGTTTTATTTTCACAAATCAGGTGGTAAATAAGATTAGTTAAAATAATAAATTAAATTACCACCCAACCTAACCCAACCCATCCAATACAACGCAACGCACCCCATCCCCAATCCAAAATCACCCCAATCATTTCTCGACTTTTCTCTCTTCTCCATTATCACTGTTCACTTTACCCTATCCCTCCCTCTCTTCTAGCTGCACAACAAGGCGCCACTACTGCTGGGAGCAATGGCGCCTTGATTTACAGTCGTTGATTGTGTCCACCGCGTACGGCGGAGCAGCGTCCGTGCGAGGCGCCACTATTGCTGCGCACAACGACGACAAGCAGCAGTGGAGGTTCTAGTGGATATGGATCGAGTGTAGTGGTGCCATCGGGTTGGAGGTATTGAGATTGCTCGTCACGCCACCACCGTCGACGTCGCTGCTGCAAGAAATCGTCAATTGCGCCACTTCAGCTCGTTGTTGTTTCGACATGACGTTGGTGATACTGTTGTTGGTGCGGATCTGCGAGTTGATGATGGTGATTTTAGATTTAGGTGAGATGGTGATGCGATGTCGGGTTGTAGGATGGTGGTGGTTGTGAGAATCTGTTAAATTTTAGTGTATGTGTTGTGGTGGTGGTTATGGTAGCGAGTTGGTGGCTTGGAGGAGGTGATGGCAGGTTTTGGTGCAGGTGGTGGCAATGGTGGTGTTATAGGTTGTGGTGGTTGTTGTAGTTGGTGCTGGTGGGGTACAATTGTAGTTTGTAGAATTTGGTAGGAAGAGATGGTTGATGGCTAGTGATGTGCATTGGTGTGCCTGAATGTTGGCCGGCATTTGGAGGCTTCAAAGGAGGTACGTCGTTGTTTGCAGTTACGAGTAGTGGACCTTCATGTGGTGGCGATTGTGCGGTATGCTGGTGGTCATCGCGGTTATTTGTGACCAATTTTGTGTTGATTATGACGGATTGTGACTTGAGATTGACTTGATCACATACGGTCACACTCAATACAAATTTGGTCACAGTTAGTCACCCCGAAAATAAAGTTTGTCACAGATAATCCATCTCCTAGTGATGTGCTCTATGGTGCTATAGGTGTGATGGTTGATTGAATCGTGTGGTGCTATGTGCGTTGGAGGTGGTCGTGTGCGGTGTTGTGGCGGTGGTGGTGGAGGTTTCTTTGGTGATTTTGGAGTGATTTCTGTGGTTTTTGTGGTGATTTTGCAGCATGTTTTGTTATGATTTTTGAGGTGCTGGTCATGGTAGTGTGTTGTTGTGGCGGCGGCTACGGGTTTACGGATTTTTTTGGTGGGGGTGCTGGGGGTGGTAGTGGTGGTGTGCTGTGGGTATGTTGTGTGGTGGAGGTGTGACAATTTTGCGGGTGTTGTGGTGGTTGTAATTGTAATGATCGATTGTAACTTGAGATTGACTTGGTCACATACAGTCACACTCAATATAAATTTGGTCACAGTAAGTCATACCGAAGACAAATTTGGTGACAATTAGTCCTGGATGACACGTATCAACGAATGAGGGTGTTGATAGGTGGATCCATTGGGGGTGGATGTGTGATTTCCAATTTTTAAATTTCTGAAAATTTTTATGTCGTCGGAGTGACCACCGAAAAAGTAGTCGGAGCGGTGCCGAAATATCATCGGAACTGTCACCTGATT
>CAIGRB010042466.1:71363-98631 GCA_903798255.1 Fraxinus quadrangulata
TTTTATCTCTTTAGTTAGTAAATATTATTACGTTTTTACTAATTTGTTAAAAAACAACTTATATTCTCTTTAAAAATGATGATAAAATTTATTATTTTTGTTCGATAAAAAAACTTAAAATTGAAATTAACTTTAAACAGGCGCGGGTAGCGGGACAGGGACTATGTTTCCCGTACCCGCCCTATATCCACTTCGGGGTAATGACCCTCACCCTGTCCCCGCCCCATTTATTCGGTTAGGCGGGTAATCCCCACCCCATTCGGGATGAAGTCCCACGGGTATCGAGTTGAATGTGTCTTTTTGCCATCTCTAATTTTGGGTTGGAACTTTACTGGTGTCGATTTCGGTATAGTTGATATATTGAGTTCGGAAAGTTTCGGCTGTTTATTATGCTGCTCAACGTTTGACATCAGAGCCACGATGGTGTGTGTGTTCCGACGAGGAACCAACCAAAAATATTAGCAGGAAGAAAGATCGAAAATCTGTCCGATTTTTTTCTTCAAAAACGGAACTTGCAATCCCATTTCCCGACCAAACAAGTGGCAAATTGAAGAATCCAATACCACTGGTGGTGACGGTCGTAATGACGACGTCTTGTGGAGGCGCTGCGGAATCACCTGGGGAAGTTTTCCTTAGACATGATTTTTTTAAACGCGATTTCTAACATTTTGATGGTGTTAGTTTTCTACTTCAGGTTATACAGTGAAATTTGGATGATTTTGTCAATGCGCATTTGTGATTTAGTTTTATGGTTAATTGGTTGCTACAATTGTTGGAGACTTTAGAGCGAATAATGATGGCCCTAAAGTCGTAAAATTTGCATCTCTCGTTATTTACTGACTCAGATAGGTCCACTCTGATAAATTAGCTTATCTCATTTAATTGTTTAGCGCTAGCGCGTCATCATGTGAGTGTAACAATATGATTGGGGCTACCGTATAGGGTAACCATTGTCTGTGCTAGAAATTAGGAATTACTTGCCTTTAATCGTTAAATTGTTCATTTGATAAGTTTCGGCATATTATCTCTGTGATATAATGTACGTGAATCTATTTGGTTATCACATCTCTTGTTGCACTGTTAAGTTATTAGAATATATAGACCTTACTCTTTGAACATTCCTTTGGTCTAAGATCAAAAATCTTGCGAAATCCCGAGAATCTAGAATGATGTATATTGTCTGCGATGTCTACTTTTCGTGGTTTGATTGTGTATTTTTGATTGATTATTAAGAATGACAACTTAGAATTTTGACTAGGGAATTTTTAACGGAAACTGTGATTTTTCATCTTGACAACAAAAATTGAGAGGTATTTTGATTCAACAAATGGTTTCAAAAGCCATTGATGACATTTTTCCTGCTGATTTTTCAAAATTACAAAAAGAAGAAGTTGATGAGCTTGTTTATACTTCAATTATTTTACACTTGTCTGATGCCGCTCTGAGAAAAGTGGGTAGACTAAAAATCACTAAAAAAGTTTGAAAAAAATTGGAAGACTCGTATTTGCTCAAATCTACTTCGAACAAGTTTTATTTGAGCCTTTTTTTTCATTTTTAAAATGCATACTTCAAAAGATCTTGAAGACAATTTAGATGTGTTAACAAATTTGTTCAAAATATTGTTAATCGTGAAGAGTCAGTGTCTAACACTTACAAGGCTATTATCTTGCTTAATTCCGTACCTAATACCTATAAGAAAGTTAAGAATGAGATTAAATATGGTAGGGACACATTGATGTCTGAAATTGTTAATGACTATCTTAGAAGTAAGAATATGAAGATTAAAGTTGAAAAATATGATAAGAAAAGCGGTGAGATTCACATGATGAAGGGTAGAACTCAATTTATGCAAAACAGTCATGTTGGTTTCCAGAGTGGTGGCAAATCAAGTAGTAGTAGAGGTAAAACGAAGGGCAAGGGTAGTTCAAGATCAAAATCTAGGACCAAAGTTAAGAATACTATGGCTGTGGGAACATATGGAATTTTATAAAAGATTGCTATAAAGAGAAATGCAAACTAAAGGATAAGGATAGAGATGGAGTAAATGTATTGTCTTCTATTTTCAATACCGATGATGTTGATGTTTATATGATTACAAGTTATGTTGCTTATCCTGCTAAATTGAATTTAACTGTCAATTCTCTTTTGCTAGAGTAGATATTTGATTCTGGTGCATCTTTTCATATGACATCACAAAAAGACTAATTTGAAAATTGCATGAATCAAATGATGGACATGTTGTGCTGTGTGACAATTATGCTTATAATGTTGTTGAAAGTGGTTATATTACTTTAAAATTTAACATTGGTTTTGAGTATACTTTAAAAGATGTTAGATATATTTTTGAATTGTTTAAAAAATTTAATTTTAGTAGAAAGACTTGAGAAATTTGACTTCACTAGTAAATTTAGAAATATAATTTTAAAATTGGTTAATGGTGCACTCGTTTCTATTAAGGGAATTAGAAAAAAATGATATTTATATCACTATTGGGGAAGTGATAAGAGGTTTAGATTCTTTTACCTCTTCTGTTAAGGCTGATCACACACATAAATGGTACAATATGCTAGCACATATGAGTATTAAAGGGTTTGAACTTCTTAATAAAAAAGTGCTTTTGGAAATGACTCTGTGTTTGACTTATCTTTCTGTGATCATTGTGTGTTTGGTAAGCATCATAGAACTTCATTCTCCACTCGTGTTCATAAAACTAAATGAATGCTTGAATATGTGCATTCGAACTTATGGGGTCCCGCTAGTTGTTCCACTTGTGGTAAAAATAAGTTTATTGTCTATCATTAATGTTTGCACTAGAAAGGTGTGAGTTTATCTTTTAAAGGATAAGTCTAATACTTTTCACAATTTTAATAATTGGAAACGACAAGTCGAGAATCAAACTGGTAAGATGTTCAAATGTTTGAGAACTGATAATGGCCTAAAGTTTTATAACACTGATTTTGACAATTTGTGAAAAGAAAATGGGATAACAAGGCATACAACTGTTCCTTACTCTCCTTAAAATCATGTTTGATAAAGTGCGTTGCATGATATTAAGTTTTGGTGTCCCAAAATCTTTTTGGGAAGAAATTGTTATAACTACTTGTTATCTAATTAATTAGACTCCATCAGCTGTATTGAATGGTGATATTCCTCATGAAAAATGGTCTGATAAACAAAGTGATTATTCTATACTTAGAACTTTTGGCTATATTGTATTTTTTCATTAGAGTGAGGGAAAGTTTGAATCCAGAGTTAGAAAATGTGTTTTTCTAGGTTACCTTAAAGGTGTCAAAGGTTACAAGTTATGTGGTAGAAGCCAAAATGGGGTTAAAATCATTGTGAATAGAGATGTTACATTCAATGATGGCGAAATACCATGCCTTAAAACTAAATCTAAACCCGTGAGTGAAGAAAAACAAGGTGAAGAGATAAATCAGTTGAATGTGGAGTTAGGAAAACTTAGCACATCCGTCCATGTTACACCTAGTGATGTGGACACTCAGGTTCAGCAACCTGATATGGACAATAGAGAGGAAGTAGTGATAGAAGAGCATTGTGAGGAAGAGAATCCGTTAGCAGATTATAACTTATCTAGGAATAGAGAGAAAAAATAATTTAGAGCACTTAGAAGATTTTTATGAGTTTGAGTTAGCTTTTGCTCATGCGAGCTATAAGGAGCTAGCTAATAGAGAGCCAAAAACCTTTGACTATGTGATGAAAAGTGAACAATCCGAATAGTGTGTTAAAACAATGAAAGATGAGATGAGTTCTTTGGAAAATAATCAAACTTTGGAGCTAGTATCTAGACCTAAGAATAAATCTACAGTTGATTGTAAGTAGGTTTTTAAGGTTCAGGAGGGTACTAGCGCATCTGAACCCTTAGATAAAAGATTTGATTCTTTTGTACTCTCCATAAGGTTTCAACAGAGTAAGTTTGATCATTCCCTATATTTTCAACATGATAATGTTAATAATGACTATGTGTTCATATTGCTATGAGGATAATATGCACTTAANCGCATCTGAACCCTTAGATAAAAGATTTGATTCTTTTGTACTCTCCATAAGGTTTCAACAGAGTAAGTTTGATCATTACCTATATTTTCAACATGATAATGTTAATAATGACTATGTGTTCTTATTGCTATGTGGATAATATGCTCTTAATTGGTTTATTACCTGAGTGGACAAGTAATATAAAAATAAATTTGAATGGTGAATTTGACATAAAAGGTTTAGGAAAAGTTAATAGAATCCTAGGTATGAAAATTGAAAGAGATATGTCAAAATTTGCTTTGTTTTTGCATTAGTCATCTTAAGTTTCAAAGGTATTGAGAAAATTTGACATGTATGATTGCAAACCTGTTACATTACTTTTAGCTAATCATTTTACATTAATTAAATATTAGATTCTTTGTAATGAAAGAAATAGCATACATGAGTAGGATTACATACTCTAATGTGATTGGATCTATTATGTATTTTGATAGTCCGTACTAGACCAGATTTAGCTTTTGTTGTTAGTACTCTCAGTAGATACATGTCTAATATATGTCCTGAGTATTTTGAAGCCTTAAAATGGATGTTAATATATTTAAATGAGAGTAGTGATGTAGGTCTAAAGTTTGGTTTTAATAAAGAAGGTGTGAAGTTGAAAGGTTTTGTAGATGTGGACTGTGCGAGGATAGATATAATAAAAAATTCACCTCTTCTTATGTGTTTACTTTGTCTAACTCTTTTACTAATTAGAAATCACAATTACAACACGTAGTTGCACTATCCACGACAAAAATCTGAATATATTACCACCACGGAAGCTATTAAAGAGACTTTATGGCTTAGAGACCTACTTCATAAACTGTGTATTTTAAATGATTACGTGGTATTATATTATGATAGTCAATTTTAGGTTACATTTTATTAGAGATATTGTGTCACAAGAAATGGTAGGACTTGAAAATATTCATATACAATATAATCTATCAGACATGGGTATTAAGATGCTATTGGAGGTGAAGTTTAGAAGTTACAAAAATCTTCTAAATATCCGTAGAGGTAAATAATTTTCAATTTTATCGATTCTCCCTTTTTTGAATTATTACTAATGGGTAATAATTTTTTTTTTTTTTTTTTTGCAAATCCTTTGACACTAATGTAGAGGTTTGTTTGGCAAATTGTTGTTAAATGACCTCCCGAAATATGATATTAAATCATTGTTTATTTAGTCGGTATCAACCAAATAATTGAAGTAAAATATCAATATCTCAAATGTAATGACCTAAGCCTGTAACTTATTTGGGTCATTGAAACTATCCTCATTTAATTAGAGCTATTCATGGCCCGACCTTTACTCTTTGAATGACTTTTGGTATTTGGCCCACTTATTGTTTACCTATTATTTGTCTTTTGGGTCCAATCTCAAATTAACCTAAAAGCCCACTTCATTACTATATATCTTTTTAAGAAGAGCTGTTACATAAAAGATTGATTATTTGGCACATAACATAAAGTGCATTTATTATGTGATATACTACGTATTTATTTAACTTATTTATCTATCATATTTCGTAATTTGTTCAGAATACATATTTCACATTCTATAAAATTAATTAACAAATAATTTTTTAATTAAATTATACACATAACATATAATTTTATCACATATTTCATTCCAAATAAATGAAATATTTATCACTTCATACTTAGATTTTAATAATTTGAATATATACTTAGTCTTTGTTTGATTCTCATTATTTTCAAGATACATTTTTCTTTTCATTCTTTTGAATCACACGTTCTTTAATAAAATTATATTAGATGTAAAGTCAAAATTTTTACTTATTTTTAACTACACAATCGTCATTAATCTACAATTTCAAAATGCATTCTATAGCCAAAAATGGCTCAAACAGAAACTTAATATTTTGCTATATTAATATAAAAGTTTAATTAAATGTATACTTCAATTTTCTGTACGTAAATATAAAATTGAATTGAAGGATGATAAAAGAGAGATAAAAAATAAAGAAGTATAAATAATTTGAGTCCTATTATACATCGATTTTGAAAAATTACACTCTCTGTGTAAATAATTTGAGTCCTATTCAAAATCCAAGTTAAGGAAGACCATAAAACTTAATCTTGCAGACGTAACGTGGCATATCCTTAACCTAACAAAGGGTTATCTTGTGTACGAGAAGTCTAGTTTCATATGGAATTGGAGGGGCCAACCCACTAAGGAAAATAAGACATTTGATGGGACATTCTTGGATGAAACTTCAACAACTCTCTTTAAACAAGAAATTTGATTAAGGGTACGTTCGACATAAATTTTTTGAGAATAAATTTTGTAGAAATAATTTTTTAGATAATATGTGAAGAACTATTTTTATAGAGAAAATATATAGTTGAAAATGAATTTAAAGAAAATATAAAATTTTAAAATATTGTACCAAAAAGTTCATTTTTAATTATATATTCTTCTAATAAAATATTTTTTTACGTTAACTCATAATTTTTTTTCTACTTTTTATCTAGACATCTAACAAAAAAAAATTAATTTTCAAAAAATCACTTCAAAGGAAGTCAAAATAAAAAAGGGGGAGAACTTAGTACATTTAGTCACATGCCTAGGAGCGACTTTATTAAGGATAAATTTGCTTTGAGTACACAACTTGATATTTAAGCAGAAAACGATACCGAAATGTTTTAAGTCATTTTTTGGCAAAGACGGTTCTTCCTATCAAAAAAATATTAAGTTGCCTTTTTTGAACTTAGCTAGACATGCTATATAATGCTTTATTTGTTAAACTTTAAGTTGATAATCACAATATTTGACTAGATATCGATATGATTATATGGAATATGAAATAGAATATACATGTTTGTTAAGTTGATTTTATGGTTAATTGATGGTCGCAATTTTTGACTTTATGATTAAATAGAATACACAATTTGATGTGCTCATCATTCCTAAGTAGTTTTTGTCCAACTTCATATAGATCTTAAAATGGCAAAGCTTAAGCTCCTAAATGATTAGCTTCGTCATCCAAGGCTAGGTCCATTCACTATTTCAACGACTCTACTTTAGCATCAAAAGCTTAAAGTGTACTTACAAGTTGTATGATTAGACTACACTAAAATGAGAAATGCTATAAGTAGGCGTTTTTGCGCCGCTGTCAAAAACAATTTTTGGCAATAGCAAATCATAGGAAGACAGTTTTTCTGTACAAAATTTCCTGTACCGGCATATTTATTCCACTAAAATATTTAAAGTTATCAACTGAACTTTGTATTCTTGAGGTGACATAGTCTTTGATTTTACAATAGTCAATAAGTGAATGATAGATTCGTTTAGGGATGTTAATGAGTTGAACCGAAACAAGGTTCGAGTCGAGTCGAGCTTTTGCTCGGCCAAAAAAATTATGCACGACCCGAGTTTTCGGCTTTGTCCTTGTGAAGTCGAGTAAGTCGAGCCGGCGCAAGAATTATTATTATTATTATTATTATAAAAGCAAGCAGCAACTGTTGCTTGGTTTTTTTATTTTTTTTAAAAGTAAAAGTAGGCAACGATTGCTGCCTATATTTGTTTTTTCAAATTTTTTTTAAAGGTCCAATTTGTCACGGGCTGAAAATAAGCCATTATACGAGCTGGCCCAGGCTCCGACCACTGTCCCAAAATGAGGCTTAGCTTGAGCCTCGGTGAAGCCGGGCCGAGCCACTGGCCTTCTGAGCCAGCATGCGAAATTGACACTCCTAGATTCAATCTTGAGTAGTGTACAAAGCATGTATATAAAGTAATCGGTTGTGTACTAATAACCGATTTCAAATGTTTCTCTCTATTTTTTTAGTTTTACGGCGAAATGTATGTATAATTGTATGCATAAAAAAATGTAAAATTTACCTAAAATAACTTTGAAACTTAACCAAGCGTGCCTGCAACTTATCATAGACTCCATGAGTCCCATATTAAAAGCACATGGAAATTATTGGCCCTATGACAAAAACAAGGGCTCTAAGTCTAGTAATTAAGAACCACTTTTAAGGTTTTCTAAAATCCCAGAATTCATCAGCATTCCAAAATGTATTGCCTGATATTTTTTCATCAAACCAGTCTATCTCTGCCAGCAAATTCTCCTGCTGGGACTCCATTTCTGTAATGTCATAACTGCTAATGTCCACGTGGTAAACATCATCTTGAAATGAATTATCATAAGCAGTATTCATGTTGCCACAAACTTGGTTCAAATTTTCTGAATTCTCTGCGGGAAGCTGTAAATTTTCCTTGTGCTTAGACCTGGATTTAGGACCTGGTGTAGTGATTGTGGGCTTTTGAGTTTCCAAGTTTGAAATGGAGGAAGAGGGAGATGATGTTTCTGATGAATTTTGTTCCATTTGTTCAAGCAATCTTGGTACCCAAACTCCTCGAACTGCTTCAAGAAATTTCTTGCTATTCACATCAACCGTAAGCTGCCGGGCTTGTTTTTGCACTCTAGTTCTCCAATAGTTCTTGATTTCATTATCGGTTCTTCCAGGTAAATGCTGTGCAATCTTCGACCACCTGCAAATACAGTACGGTCGAGGAGATAAGTATACTGTATAATTAGACTCAGCACATTCCAACCCACAACGGACCTCTAAGTATTCACCTGTTTCCCCACTTGCAATGGAGTTCAAGGATCAAGAGCTGTTCTTGTGGGGTAAGGTTGCCATGCTTAATATCAGGCTTCAAATAATTCAACCACCTCAACCTGCAGCTTTTCCCCGTTCTCTTAAGCCCTGGATCCCCATCAAAACAACAAATTTTGGTCAAAAAATACTGCAAAATAAGATTATTAGAAAAGCTTTTTTACTTGTTTGAATTTTGAAATGATACCTGCACATTTAGCTAAGGTATTCCAGTGGCCTTCGCCATGTAAAGTTATGTATTGAATAAGTAGATTATCTTCTTCATGAGACCATGGGCCTTTTCTTAGCTCATATGCATCTTCATCTGTAGAAGTGCTTACCCTAAGTTTACTCATGATGAGGCAAGAGAAAGATGTAAGATAAGAATGGGGAATTTTAATTTCTTTGACGGATTAAGCCAATAAGAGATTATATATAGTGGTTGGCAATTAAGGAGGATCAATGGTAAGCTAAAAGTAGACCCCAATTAAGAAAGTTTTCTCCACATGATATGGCTTTTTTTATGACAATTGCAGCCCACACATAATTTTCTTTCATTGATAAATATGAAAAAAGAGAAGAATGCTCTTTGTATGAGCATACAAGTCTGCGAAAACTCCACCGCCCATTTTTTTCCCCACTCTTTATCTACTCATTTTTGTGCAGATTAGTCAAAATTTATAATCATTCAATATATGTGTATTTAAAAAGTAGATAAAAATTCTGTATCCCAAAAAATTTGTGAATAAAAATAAAATTTTATCAGCACGTAAATAATTATAAGCTTTGACAAATATGCACAATTCACAACTTATAATCTACCAATTTTTTATTTTATTTTATTTTTTTCACCAAACATAATACACTAAGGCCACTAGAAAATATTTTCTGTGAGCCCCCACAAACTTGTAGCGTGACTTAGTTGGCTTGGCCCCAAGAAAAATGAAATTGAGGTATTTCATTGATAATATCATAAGAGTGGTTGGAATTAGTACAAACCAATCAAATAGAATTTGAGCGGTTTAAGCAAAAATTGCGGCGAGATCCTTAACTAACTAATCTTGGGATTTTTGTTTTGAAACAATTAAAATTGTTGATTGATTACCAATACTTTTTTTTTCTTGTCATTGGGTTTTCAATATGATAAGTTTGCAAGTTTGTAATATATATCCACAAAGAATTAAGCTATATGTACATTCTCCTTCACATTGTTGTTGACATTCCTATTATACGTCAAAATTTGACCAGTGATGTGATATGATGTTGTAAAAATCAATGACTATGATGAATGTCATGTGATGAATGTCAAATTTAATGTAAATGATAATGTATACGTAACATGTTTTGATTCACAAATCTCCCTCACAAAACCATAGCCCCAACTCGTCCCTTGCAACCCCAAATCCTAGGTCCTTGCGGCCAACTTGTTCTCTACTCCTCATTCCAAGCTCGACCTTTAAACCCTTTTATAGCCAACCCCAAACTTTTCCACCCTTGCCAGCGCTCAATGCCCCTACCTCCTTCCTTTGCTCCCTTACCTTCATCTCCTTCCCCTAATATTCCCGTTCTCCCAATTTCGCCTAGCCTTGGATTGGAGTTTGGGGATAGGAATGTGTGATACAACAATAGGAAAGATGAAAATAAGTTTATTTTATTTAAAAAAAAATTAATTTATTGTTATTCAAGATAACTAGATAAGGATAAGATCATACTTTTCAAACAAATCTAAAACTTTTAATTGTTTGTTGAAGCGAAATCGTCCATTGAAGACTCAAGTAGTCAAGTGCTACAAGAAAGTTACTCGTGCAATATCGTTGGATAATAAGTTTTTAAGCAGGTTAATTAAATCAAAGTTTGAAGTACAAATCTTCTTCATTTTTGAATATTAATGCTATCTAACATTCATGGCACTAATGCTAATAGCTTGCATTACTCATTCTATATCGTATTGACTTCGCTTCGATTATTAAACTAGGAGTATAAACAATTAAGTTAAAAAAAAAAGAAAAAAAGAAAAAGAAAAAGAAAAAGAATGAAGTATAAGAAAAAGAATTTTTTAGTCTTTTACTTTTTTTCCCCTTTAATTCTTGCTTACAATTTTGGCCCCCTGTAACAACTAATAATTTTCTCTCTTATCATAATTCTTGAAGTACGCATCATGCATTCGAACACGGCTCTTCCATGTTGCAATTAATGTGGAATATTTTTGTTTGATAAGTAGTCGGTGACAATATGGAATGTAAAATATTTTATCAATTTTAATGGTGTTTGAGAACGATGATGTCTCCCAAAAAATAAACTTTTGTTTTTCCCTATGATTGTGGTCACTTTATTGCCAAGCCCAAAGCCATTTTGGAGTCAAAGATTCAAGTTTTTCGTTGGAAATATGCATCAATGCACTTAACATGCTTTCAATAAAGAAAATATTGTAGCAGGTTTTTCGTGTATCAAATAGTGGTTCTCGTAGGTTCTTATGTGTCGTCTCTAATCAAACAATTAACTTAAATAATTGAGTTTACCTTTTCTTTAATAATTTTAAGTTTTACAGAAGTGATTCGATATTGTATCAAATAAATAAATATTTTGAAATCTGAATTTTAGTATCGTGTCAATGTCACTCGTAAAAGTTGTGCATAGGTTAAGATTTTGATAAAATATTTCATAATGTTAGGTAATCAAAGGACTTGTAACAAACAAAATTTAGATTTTTGTTGTTCATAAATGAAATTTTAATTTTGATAAATTTGATATGCATCTCTAGGATTAAGAGGGTCATACACGTTTATCTAGACTTTTAAACTCGCAAATAGTAATTGTTTGAGCGAATTTTCACTTAATTTAGTGTGTTTGTGTATAATTATTTTGGTAGGTGAAAACGAAGCTTTAACCTTTTTTAAGATGTTGTAATCTTAAGTCTTAATATGTATACCTTCCCTCCAAATGTGTGAAAATGTGATATCCATGAGCTTTCACACCTTAGGAGTAAATTTGCACCGCAACTAATTTGGCCGTCTTGAATTGCTATCACTAACCTACATTTATCGCTTTAGAATATTTCAATTTATGCCCGATTTCACATGTTCAATAAGACCAAACTGCCGACATGAGCAAGCAAGTCGAAATGGTTGACGTTGGATAAAGTTTAGGTAAGAAGGTCAAAGCTTATCAATTAAGGTTGTGCAATACAGTGAATCAGCAATAATTTCCTAGTAAACCAGAAAAAAGGTTGGCTTAATTAAAGATTTCTAGCATTCCTAATTTGGACTTCATGTGTCAAATTCGTCCAAGACAACGTTAATTTCTCGCATCAATTGTAGAACTTAATGTGTCATTTTCCAAATTTAAGGCAATGTAATAATTTTTTGTTGATAACTACAATCACTTACACTATAAAGGTTCTTTAATCAAACCGAAGATCACCATTGATCATTTTAAATGATCAGAAAAATCTATTCTAGACACAACTTTAAGAGTCAATCTCAAGTAAACATCGAAAAGTTTGCTTAATAGAAAATGAATTTTAAATCATTTTCATGTGTTACATAGTCCCCTCACCGTGTATAAACCGTGGGCAATTCCCCGAGCTTAATAGAAAATTCACATATCGACTTAGGAGACCGATATTAAACTTTTTGCTTTAATAACCTAAATCCAAACCCGATAACCTTTATGCAACTGCATTATAAGATAATTGGCGACGATGAACCCAGAATAAAATAAGCAGCGGAGCTAGACTATAAGATCAACAAGCTCAATAATCTTTCCTCTAATTGAATAATCAATTTATTTTTAATCAGAATTGTAATTAATAATTCAATAAATTATTTGTCAATTACTGTGCCTTCGTATTTATCCAAATATCTAAAAACATTAAAGTAATATTTTCCAATCGACAAAGACTGATGCAATCCACATTAATTGTGAATGTATTTCTCAATATTTGCAAATCGAGTAATGCTATTTATTATTATAATTATGGATAATCGGTACAACTTATGTAGAATAATATGAAATGACAATTCAAATTTCATGATAGAGAAGTAAATTAAACTATTTTATCTCATTATTCCACTTAAATTGTCACATTACCGATGATCTATCATTATAATGAAAAATAACATTATTCTTGCAAACCCACACTTATATGACATTGAGTTATTTATCATATTATAATCTCACAATTTAATTTATGAGTTGTCTATAAAGTGTCTGGTCCAATTATTCAAATTGCCAAAACTTGAAATAAGGACATATTTTATTATATTTTCTCTTCGTTTTAAAAGAGGATCAAAAGATTTCAACCATCACCAAAAGAAGACTTGAAACCAGTCTTATTGGCGTGGGAAAACTTTGATTTTACCACTTGAAATATACCTTGGCGTTAATGACATGCTTTTTATGATAGAATCAAACAGGCCTGTCAATTTTGGGAGCCTTATACCAACTTCAAATATGAGGCCACCTATAAATATTAAACCCTTATGAGATTAAGATCAAAATTTTAGTAAATTTTGATAAAAGTTGATGGAATGTGGTTGAAAGTTTGTGGGTAAAATGAAATGTATGATTATAATTAATTGTTGACTTTGACTTAGAATATAATTAAATACAATTAAAAATAAATAAATAAAATCATAAAAATTGGAAGACAAAATACAAGATTTAAACTTCAATACAAACATAAAAGAGGAAAAAAGAATTATAATTGGATTGAAAATATTTCAAACTAGATTGCATAAAACTACGAGAAACGTTAGTTTAATTAAAAATATTAATCAATACAACGACACTGAAAAACTAGAAAAAATGGGCAAATAAAACGAAATGCAAGAATCTATAGAGAGAAATGAACACTAGTGTCTTTAGCAACCGTTCCTTGAATAAATGTAAGGTCCATCATGAAATCATTAGAAAAAGTAATGACAGTAAATTTTGTTGAGAGAAAAGTGACCTTTTATTTTTTGTTAAGAGAGAGAAAAATGATAGTTGAGAAGACAAAAATGGTCCAATTAATTATATAGATAGAGAAAGTAATGAATATGATATATTTATGTGATATATAAATATAAGTGGTAAGTTTTATGCTATTATTATTATTATTATTATTATTTTTTAAGAGATGTTTATATTTTATTAATTTCTTGTGTTTGCTTATGACAATTCTAATTTAAAGAATTTAGTAATTAAATTTTTGTTTTTATTTAACTTACATAATTAGGCCTATGTTGCCTATAGTCAGACCGACCCCGAGGTTAAAGAAAAAAGAAGTTAAAATACTGTAAGATGTTCTTTCAAATGCTGTCTAGTAGCAAACCAAACACGAGCTATAAGTTTATAAAGAATTCACTTTATGAAGCGTAACTACCCATCTCTTTAGGGTGGTTCAACGAAGAAAATTGTTCAATTTTGATTATAGGTCGGCATGAAAAGTTGAGTACAGAACGCAACATCAACTTTCTTAATGAATGACTTGATCTCAATATTCTATCCTAAATTTATGGAACTTCTTGCCCATACAACGAAACAGTGACCTAAATGGATTTGAATACCACTGTTGATGATTCCTGAGTGGAAAATATGTTTCTGTAAATGGAAAAAAGTTGGAACTAGATTTTCCATGAATTCTATGGGAAGTTTAGGTGTAAGATTAGAATCATATTCTTGCATGCTTCACTGTTCAGTCCAAAAAGGAAATGAATTACTGCATGGAGTTGCAACATACTCAAGAGGGGAAAGTTTGGAAAGAGCATGCATGGAAGTTTGGTACGAATAATACGAATTGTCCCATATCAACTATATTTAAGGGTTTTTAGCATGAAATGTAACCATGCTCGACTAATCATAAACCTTTTGAAGTACACAAGCATAACTAAAAATGTATTATAGGATGGGCGAAAATTTTGACCTATAGCCCAAAATTTCAATCCTAGCTCTAGAGACTACGAATCATGAGTAAAATCTCTTGTCGATAGAGGATATTTTATATAGTGGAATACTAATAACAGAAAGAAGAATATTTCATGGAAAAAGGGGATCGATGCTAAAAGAGAGAATTTTTTGGAGTGTCCAATTTCGAAGAATTTTGGATCCATTTTGAGTGGAAACGGTCCAATAATAAAAACTCGGCACTTAGCCTTGAAGCTCGACCTTTTTCGGCCCAATTCCATTGTTAGGTCTTCGAAAACACCTTTTTTTTTTTATTATTCTGGATAATTTATTTATTTTAACTAGTTTAAGATTTTAATTCTGTTTAGATTAGTTGTTATCTTTAATTCTCATCATTATCTAGACTTAGTCGTTAACTAGATTTAGTCGGTAACCGTATTTTTATTATTGCTTTATGTATGAGTTATAAGTTTTATGACAAATGACAATTAATTGAATTTCAATTTTAATAAGGAGTCTTGATAAATTTATCAAAATTATTATTTCTTTCTTACTATTCATGAACAATCAACAAGCTTGAGTTTTTATGAAATTTTATTTTTTCTCTAGCTTAAATACCATGGTGAAGATGAGAGTAGAAGACATGATTAGAGTGCAAAAATTTGTCAATTTTCGAGTGATGTTGAGCTTATATATGCCAAAAATAGTGCTATTGCCGTCAAACTTTTGGGGGTTGAAAATCTACCCCTGCTGTTATTCCTACAATCACGTCCCAAGTACTGTGTTTTGTTAACATGTGATTCATTGTCCTGCATTGACTAAAGCACAAGTTCAGACACAACCTACTATAAAATTGACAAAAAGAGTTATAAAAATCAAGGATCTTTGATTGCTCATTCTATAAGTCACTGGCTTAAGAACGAAATCATCATTTTTTTTTCAATGAACCCTTGAAAATGACTAAAACATACTAGCAAGACGAATGTTAGAAACTCTAAACTGTCTAGCTATCGCACATTCAATATGCAAATGGCTAATTGACCCTTGAAGGCTCCACCTATTGAGGTCGTTGTTTATCTCAACAATTCTAGAGTATAGATGAACATGTAAGCCGTAGTTGGAGTGAGTGGTTGATCTATTGTTAATCAAATCCCATGTACAAATCGAATAAAAGGGATCTGCTTATATTGTGGGTCTAATAGATGGTCGGACAGTCGGCTTTTGACTAGTCCATTGGTCATTCGCTAGATAAGTAAAATGATTGAGCTCCTCATCTAGAAAGTCTAATGGGACTATTTGGGTTGTGATGCCAAAAAGGTCTAGTCCAAAAATTGATGGGCAATGATGAAATTTTGGGCCTGTCCCAATATGCCCGATAATTCAAATGAAGAAGCTTATAACCTCAGCCCAATATAAGGTGGCATGTGTGCTACTCTAGACCATCGATCACTTACTGATATCAACTATAATAATAATGTGTATAAAAGGAACCTGAGCGGTTGCTCTAATTTGCATTTTTTATTCCATTCTTGTCTGAACCCTCTAGAGTCTCTGTGTAATTATTGTTCCTTTCATCTTCATTGTATTATCCAAAAATGTTTGATTTTTGGGGGGCGACTCTGTGTGAATATTGAGTCTAAGTGATTATTTGAGAGAAAGAAAGGGTTGATATCTGTGTGGTGGTATTTTTGGTCAATTGAAGTAGCTGCGATTCATTCTTTGAGAGTTAGAGTTTGAGGTTTTGCATTTGTACATAATGGTACAATGTTTGAGCCCAATAGTGATTAAATCCTCGATGCTGATGTTCGATTTGGTTGAAAATCTGAAAAGAGAAAAATATTCTTTACTTTGTGAATTTTTCGATTTCTAGTTCTAATAGTGGTATTAGAGCCATCAGTGGTTGTTGGTATTCCTTTGTCTGTAGTCCGATTGTGAAAACTAGTTTTCACAACCAGATCTATTGAGATCTTATTCTTGGTTAGATCCGTTTGATTACAGATCTAATATCTTGGTTGAAATTTCTAGGTGGAAATCGAACTAATGTTGGCTCTCTAGTGATTTACTATTTGCATCTTGGATAAAATCTCATTGTCTGTGGTTTTCTTGGAGTCTGATTTGAAGTTTCTGGCTTTTGGTGGTCAAAACTAAGGACCACCACTCCGATTTGCGATATTTTTTTCTCTAAGTCTAAATTTTCTAGTCATGTATGTAATATACTTTGTTGATCTTTATGTATCTATTATACAAATTGATCTTCTTATCTTTTGCTAGTATACATATGTTGTAAGTAGTTGAACTCCATGTGTTTACTTGACCGGTGAAATGCATTCATATTATCTCCCCCTATTTCCTGTTCTTATGTTCAAATTAAGCCATGACTTGAGGACTTGATCTTCAAGGAATCCTGGTAAATTTGAGCATTCAGAACTTGAAGTACATTACCCCGTCATCATTTTGTTATTATTGTACTTTGTGTCCTTTTTCCTAATTTCTTGAAATTAATTGATACTTAATATCTTCTGTGACTTTGTGTTTTGCCAAACATTATTTGGTATCTGTTATTTTCTGTTGAACACGGAACTTAAAACAATTTTCTTGTGTTGGTTAAAAAACCCAAATGATCATCACTATGTTTGAATTTGGAGTTTTAAATGGAAAAAATGATTTTTCCTATTTGACATTAAAAAATGAGAGGGGTCTTTGTTCAATAGAAGTTTCAAAAGCAAAAACGGGTGAATTTCCTACAACTATGATTGCTCATCGAAGAACTGAATATGATGACCTTTCCTATACCTCTATTATTCTTCATTTGTCTGATCAAGTGTTAAAGAAAGTTGAGAAACTTAATAATACTAAAGCTCTGTGGGATAAATTTGAAGAACTTTATTTGTATAAGTCTTTACCTAATAAATTGTTTCATCTAAAAACATTCTTTAGTTTTAATATAGACCTGTCCAGAGACCTAGATGATAATCTTGATACCTTTAATAAATTGGTATAAGATATTACTAATGCTAGGGACAAGGTATCTGAGTGGTACAAGGTTGTGATACTCTTCAACTCCATACCTGCGACATATAAAGATGTCGAAACTGCCATTAAATATGGCACAGATACCTTGACCTTTGACGTTGTTATAAATTCTTTATGAAGCAAAGAATTGGAATTTAAATATGAAAGGTATGGAAATGAATTTGAGAGTCTGCTGAAGAGAAGGAGGCCTCCCAACAGGCAGAATAATAATCAGGACAATTAGAGTCATCAAATGAATAATAAAAACATGAAAAAGGAAAAGGAAGGTTTGAAAATAGAAAATGCTATGCGTGTGAGAAAACTGGACATTTTATTAAAGATTACTATAAGAAAAATAATGAACAGAGAGATAAGAAGGTGGATGAGGAAAATATGGGTGAGGCAATAGAAGATAAACTGTTGATGTCTATATTGTTGCGAAGCCCATTTCTGATTTGAATACTGTAAATTTTTCAGAGAACAGTGATCAAAATCAAGATTGGATTTTGGATTCTGGCTGTGTTTTTCACATAATTTCTAGGAAACCTTGGTTAGAGAACTATAAGGATATGAATGGTGGTGAGGTTGTAATGAACAATAATGTTGCTTGCAGAGTTGTAGGAATTGGCAATGTGATTGATAAGTGCGTTTACATACTTATTTTATTGTCAAAATATGAGAAATTGTTAATTAATATGTTGAAATATAGATTAATTCTATGTAATTCATATTTTGCAGGACAAAGAAATGAATGCAATGAAATTGAGGAGAAACAAGTGAAAATGGCCAAAATGGAAGAAAGTGAAAGTTCAGAGACTAAAGTGCAAATAATCTAAACCTAGTTCTAACCTTGTGATGAAGATTCAAAAGTTTTGGAGGTCAATTAAATGAAGTAAGGAGTCAAAGGGATGAAACATAGCCAAAATATTATCATATATCAACTTTCAAGTTGAAAAGTTTTGCACTGATTTTCAGCCTTGTATTGAGATCAGTTTTTGACATGGAAAACGATCGAATTCGAAGATGTGTCTAAGCAAAGTTGTAGCATTTTGATTTAACTTTCCAACTCTTTTGGATCAGCTCAATTGGATACCTGTGGAGAAAGTTATGACCAAAATACCAAACGTTATTCAGAGACATATATGCGCGCTCACGCATGCAAATTCTCTCGCGCGCGCACGAGCATGAATTTTACTTACCGATCCTAAAACCAATGAATAGCGTGTGCGCAAGGAAATATACGGTGTGTGCGCACATACATTTTTCATAGATGAATCTCAAGTTTCCTAATTTACGTTAAACTCATATGGAAACAACTTCTTTCTCGACTTTTTAACCCTAAATACAATTGAGAACACTCCAGAATGGCCATCCCTCATTATTCATCATTATTTATCTCTTTTTGCTCAAGAGACTCATGAAGAACTAAAAACATTGGTAAATCCACGAAAGAACTCAATTGGATTTGAATATTTCAACATTATTTATTCATGTAATGTGTTTTTCATTGTTTAAATAATTCTAGGGTTTATGTTTTCCTTACTTTGAATCAGATTTGAGTTTAACTTAACTTTTATTCAATTTTTCATGGATTTAATCATATTTCTTCCATTGAATAATTAAAATATTGGTTTAAATTTTAATTTCAAATCATTTATTGGTGTGATTTAATTACTGCTATATGTTAGAAATATATAGTCACTTTTTGAATCTGATTTCAATAAATTAATGTAGGATTGTGATTTGGGAAACATAAATTTTAGGATTACATGTGGAATTAAATTTGTTTGTATTGCTAAATCATCTGATTAGATAGTTAGGATAAAAATTTCTAATTGAGTAGAGAATGCATGAATGTTGATTGATCCAATCTAGTTGAGGGAACCGAAGCTTCACTATTTTACGTATAACCTTAAATTCTATTTTTACTTCCGATGGCATTTACATTTTTATGCAATAAACAAATTTCTTTCATCAAATTAATGAACCTTAAATGTTTGATCAATTGAATAATTTTCCATCTTCACGTGGATACGACACCCCAAAACTACACTACAACTACCGCGTTATTCTTTGGGAGTAAACTGTCATTTTGAAGTTTGAAAATGGATGTCTTTACTCTAGAAAGAGTGAGATATGTCACTCATTTAAATAGAAACTTGATTTTAATGGGTGATCTAGTTAAATTAGCCTACAAGCTAGGCTTGGAAATTGTCTGTGAAAGGTGATCACATGATCCCTTGCTATTTTGAAAAGTACGAAGAGAAATATTATATATGTCACTAGAACCAAGGTAATTTCGAGTAACATTGTTGAATCCACAAGTGTTAAAATTGATGCTACTTTAAAGTGACACAACATGTTAGCGCATGTTAGAGAAAAGGGATTATATATTCTAAAAAAGAAAGGTGTGTTTGGAAAATATATTATCTCTAAAATCCCTTTCTGTGAATATTGCACCTTAGGGAAACATCATAAACTTCATTTCAATGTAGGAAGGCATGAAACTGCTGTTGTGTTAGAACATATATATACATTATGACTTATAGGATCCCTTATCCACCATCACTCAAGGAGGAAATAAATATTTTCTATCACTGATTGATGATTTTTCAAGAAGAGTTTGGGTAATCCTGTTAAAAAGGAAATCTGATACTTTTGGAAAATTTAAAGATTGGAAAATTTTGACTGAAAATCAAACTGGTAAAAAGATAGAAGTTTTGAGAATTGACAATGGCCCGGAATTCTACAAAGCCGATTTTGACCAACTTCGTAAAACTAATGCTATTCTTAGGCATAAAATTGTGCCATATACCCCTCAGCAAAATAGAGTTGCTGAGAGGAAGAATATGACAATTTTAGACAAAGTTAGGTATATGATGATGAGTTCTGGGTTCCTAAAATGTTGTGAGGAGAAACTATAATGACAGTAATATATGTGATTGATAGAACCCCTATCAGCTCCTTAGATGACAAAACTCCTAAGGTCTGGTCGAGAAAGTTACCAAATCATAGCCACCTTAGGACCTTTTGTTGTGCTACATGCTCTCATTAGAGCATTGGCAAGTTAGAACAAAGATCCTAGAAATCTATTTTCATGGGATATTCTGAAGGTGTGAAAAGGTACAGGTTATTGGCTAAAATCATTAGAGATTTTAAGATGATCAAAAGTAGAAATATAACAATTAATGAAAGTGATATGCCTTGTATGAGTGAGAAACATCAAGATGATGTTCGTGTCAATGATAGAGAAAATGTGACCAGGCTGTTGGTGGAGCATTAGTCACCATTTGAGCACATGCATGATGCTTAGGCTGAAAGAGAAACTGAGAATGTTTTCGATTTACATGAAGAAGGTGAATGTACCGTTCAAGAAGATAGTGGAGCATATGATAATCCCTTAAATGATTATCAGTTAACTAAGGATAGAATTAGGAGAGAAATTAGATACCCTACTAGGATGAGAGATTATCTATCCTTAATTATTTTATCTTATCAAAACTTGGCCTTTAAAGAACCTAAATCTTATGAAGAGGCTGAAAGCTACCAGTTATATGGAGATTGGCAACTTGCTTTGAAAAATAATACTTGGACTTTAGTCCCTAAATCTCACAATAAGTCCTTAGTTAATTGTAAGTGAATTTATAGTATTAAAGAAGAAAATTCTGTAAAGCAGCCTGTTAGGTTTTAAGGCCAAATTAGTGGCAAAAGTCACTCAAAAACCTGGTATTTATTACAATGAAATTTTCTCACGCGTCGTTAAATGTATCATAAGAATTATGCTTACTTTAGTTGCTCAATATGATCTTGAACTTGAAGAAATGGATGTAAAAACTGCCTTGTTGCATGGTGATCTGGAAGAAACCATCTATATGAGTCAGCCACAGGGGTTTACTGATACTAAGAAACTTGAGCATGTTTGTTTGTTAAAAATATCCTCGTATGGACTTAAACAATCACAATAAAAAGTTTGATAACTTTGTGCTATCTGTTGGTTTTATGAAAATATCTTTTGATCACCGTCTTTACCTTAAAAAGAATAAAATTGTGTTTGTGATTGTTTGCTTGCTTTTGTATATTGATGACATGCTGTTAAATGGACAAAACATAAGTGACATTAATCAGATTAAATTATCTTTAAGTTCTGAATTTGAAATGAAAGATTTAGGTCATACTAGAAGGATCTTAGAAATAGATATTAAAAGAAATAAGTCAAAATAGATTTAATTTATGTTTCAATCTCATTATTGGCGAAAGTGTTATTTGAGTTTGCAATGCATGAATCTAAATCAGTCACTTTGCCTCTTGTTAGTCACTTTAAACTTAGAAAAGATCAGTGTCCCGTTGATGAATCTGATGTCAAATACATACAAAATGTGTCTTATGTTAATGCTGTAGGATATACAATGTACTCAACGGTCTATACCCGACCTAGTGTTGCTCATGCAATTAGTACTTTGAGCATGCGTATGGCCAATCTTGGCCTTGAACACTGAACTGCCTTAAAATAATTATTAAGATACTTTAAGGGTCATTTAACTTGGAATTATGCTTTAACCTTTATAAAAATGGTGTTATTTTAAAAGGTTTCATAGATTCTAATTATGCCGGTGATAGGGACAATACAAAATCTACCACTTCTTATATGTTTACATTATGTGGTACTTGTATAAATTGGAAATCACAACTGTAATCTATTGTTGCATTGTCCACCACAAAAGTTGAATATGTGGCTGCCTCTGAAGCCATAAAAGAATTTTTATGGTTTAAAGGTCTCTTTTGTGAATTGAATGAACTTTTTAATTCTGTAATTGTTTATTCGGACAGCCATAGTGCAATACATTTACGCAAACATCTTGTGTTTCATGAGAGAACCAAACATATAGATGTTAGGATGCATTTTATTATGCATATAATTCAAAAAGAATTTATATTGCTTGAGAAAATTCTAACTCAATTTAATCAAGCTGACATGAGAACTAAGGTACTTTCTCTTAATAAATTTAAATCTTGTTTGCAAATGTTGAAAATTGAGACAGGGTTATCTTTGTGATTTTGCAGGTAACTTTAACCTCTTGGTGCGGTGATCTTTGGGGCTTAAGAGTATAAGCATGTTGTGTATTTTTTTTGCACTAGTTTGTTGATTATTGGCATCAAGGTAGAGATTGTTTGGGCTGTGATGTCAAAAATGTCCGGTCCAAAAACTGATGGGCTATGATGAAATTTTGGGCCTGTCCCAATTTGTTGGTTAACCATTGCCTGATAACTTAAATGAAGAAGCCCATAACCCGAGCCCAATATAAGGTGACATGTGTGCTACTCCAAACCATTGATCACTTACTGATATCAACAATGATGAATGATTGCATTTTTATTCTCGTCTTGTGTAGAACCTTTTAGAGTCTCTGTCTTTCTTGTTCCTTTCATCTTCATTGTGTTATATATCGAGTCAAAGTGATTCTTTGAGAGAAGGAAAGTGTTGATACATGTGTGATGGTATTTTTGGTCCATTAAAGTAGCTGCAATTCATTCTTTGAGGGTTAAGGTTTGAGGTTTTATATTTGTCCAGAATGATACAATGTTCTGACCCCAATATTGATTAAATCTTCGATAATGATGTTCGATTTGGTTGTAATGTTCAATTTGGTTGTAAATTTGAAAGGAGAAAAATATTCTTTACTTCGTGGATTTTTCAATTAATTTCTAGTTCTAATTGGGATTGTATAAAGTCGGCCATTGTTTAGTTGGATGGACATAAAGAACTTCTCATTAAATAGGTCTAATGGAGCCCTTGATGGTTGGTCATAAAATATAGGATAGTCAGTCCCCGACTACTAAATGAGTTAAAAGTTAGTCTTTTCAAATTAAGAATTCTAAGTTTGTCTTTCACTAAAGCATCAGTAGATATTGAAGAATAATTATTGTACATGCCAATAAGAATAATTATCTACATATGTATTGCTAATAATAAACTGTCACAATTTATAAAATGAAATTTCAAATGTTTAGAATTTTCATTCTTGTTTTTCGCAAATGATTCTAAATTGACAATAAGAATACCACTTTAGTTATAATAGCATGAAAAATTATTTTTATAGTAAACTCTCTATATTGAATTGTACGTACATAGTATATTAATTAACACATTTAATTATGAACGTGAAACTCCACCGCGACATATTGGTCCACTCAAGATGTATCAGATGCTCTTGTTGAGGCCATTTTGCCCAATGTTTAGTAATTTCTGAACCTGCAAAGGTTAACTTGATCAAGTCACTTCTCAAGTAGCTTGGGTTCCTATGGTAAAACCTCCATTCTTTTAATTGTAACACCTTCAATGTGAAAACATTTATACAACATATTTAGCACGTTAAATTAGGCATACTATCCAATCGTGTTGATTCCGAGACTATGGGACCCCATCTGCCAAAATAAAATAAGTCAATAAAACTAGAAGAAACTGAGGATTCCTACCAGTGATGAATAAGCGGTCAGAAATTGCCAGATTATCAAGATTAGATTAATATGCATCCTGTCATTTCTAAAATCAGTGCTAAATAATTATGATCATTCTTATTTTGTACCATACTTAATGAAAGACGTGAGGTGGTCCCACTTACTGGATATATCAATATGGATGTGGACCCACTAACAAATAACGTCCACAAAGTACTTCCCCCATCAAAAAAATAAAAAGAAAAGATAAAATCATTAATATCATTTCTTCTGTATCAAATCAAATATACTAAAAGAGTCGTACATTCTGCAGATCTTGGTGTACATTATTTCATTGTAACTAAAAATTTGTTGAGCCAATGAGATTATTTGTATGGTCAAAAATATCAACCTTCAGCAAAAGCTTATATAACATTGCTATCTAAACATATCATATGAAAACCTAAAAGGCTTCATTTGTACTTGCAGTTTCATGGCAGAGTTTATTGTAGACCTTGAGAACCCTAAATCTTCTTTCCCAGAAATGAACTCAAACAGCTTGGAATTATTAAACAATCTGAGAGCAATGGAGGGTTTCAACACAAATTTTCATAGAAACATGCCTTTGTACCATGAAGGGTTTTCTGATCATCAAGCTCAACAAATTTCCACGACTTTGAATGAGGAATTTTCAAGAACCATTCATCATCTGGTCGACGTTCCGGTTTATGATCCGGCAGTGCTTAATTTTTTTCCATCAGATGGAGGTTTAAGCCATGGATGCAACAACATAAACGTCGGCCCGGAATCTGATATACTGCTAAAGTATTCACCATCAGTATCTGGAACTGGTTCAGTTGGAGCTAACAAGTCCAGTAAAAATTATGTAATATATGCATCTTTTCACATAAGTTTCCTTTATTCTGTCATTAGCCCTTTATTTCAAGAAAGATCTTGCACTTATATTAGTTATAATTACTATTATTATATGAACACAGAATTATGTTGGGAAGAAGAGAAAGAGAATTAAAGAGACAAACTCTCAGAAACCTAGGGAAGTTGTTCATGTCAGAGCAAAGAGAGGGCAGGCCACTGATAGCCACAGTTTGGCTGAAAGGGTTTGTTTTGGTTATTGATTTTTCATTTACAAATTTCAGTACAAGAAAACACCATGCACGTATATACACAAACTGATTATCTGTTCGCATAAATTATAATTTAGACGCAGAAAATGGTCTACCTCAACACGAAAATAACAACAGTTTTTCGTTAATTATAGTTAAGAAGGGAGAAGATAAATGAAAGGCTGAGATGCTTGCAAGACCTTGTTCCAGGGTGTTACAAGGTAAGTCTTCTACATCCTTCATTTTCAGTTCTTTTTTCTTCTCCATATGATCATGGAAAACCCAATGATTGCAGGATTTTACATTTTGATAGAAATTATTTTAGATGTCACAATAAATAGACGGGTATGGCTGAAAGTAATTTACGTATATAGCCAACCCAAATTCATTTGGAGAAGTTAAAAATGTTTTTTTGGGTTTTTGTAGACAATGGGGATGGCTGTGATGTTGGAAGTGATCATAAATTATGTCAGATCACTGCAAAATCAAATTGATGTAAGACTGCATTTATCAAGATTCTATTCTGCTTCAAATTACCGAGTCAATCTGATTATATAATACATGTTAGTTTACATTTTCTTTTAAATTTTTATTTTTCTTTATACATCTTTTCTCTAGTTTCTTTCAATGAAACTATCAGCAGCAAGTCTATTCTACGATTTCAACTCATCTGAGGCAGAAGTTATCGAAACGATGCAGGTAAAACTTTTTTCAGTATATTTGATACCTTGGAATAGTAAAATGATTGAATGGAACTCAATTCTACGTGCACAATTTTTATTTCGACTCCTAACAATTGTCAAATCTACATTCATCCAAGAAGATGTTTACTCAGAGTGTGTTTGATGAATATTATTAAGGAAAGAATGTATTTTGAATAGTGATATGATGGAAAATATATGGTTGAAAAGTAAGGAAAAATTATTGATGTGATGAAAAATATTATTTTATTAAAAAAATATGTGGTTGAAAATGAATTTTGAAATAATGTACTTTGAAAGAATGTGTGTCAAATAGAGGCTGAATTTATTTCATAAATAACTACAAGAAAGAAAATATAATTTTCCATTTTACCACATTTAATGCCAAAGTTGGACTTTAATGTTGATATTGTACTGTTGGAATGGGTTTACTAGCAGGGAACAACTGGATATGAAGCACAAGGGATGGAGAAACTTGTGGGAGAAGGTTATGGAGGTCTACCCCAGTCCCAAGCCTCTTGGCCTTTTCTATCTTAGTTTCGATTGTATCATATATATGCTTGTCCTATATATATATACACATATCTATATTGTCATCGTCTACAAAAGCTACTTGATTATGCCTTATTATGCAGAATTCATGAATAACAAATGTCTGACGTCTTTGTGAACTACAATTTGTTAATAGATTGGTACTTAACTATTTTCTTTTGCTGATTTTTGAACTTAACTATTTTCTTTTGCTGATTTTTGGACTGAATGTGTGCTGTTAATGCTGATTATAGTACAGGGAGAAATGATATTAGGTCTAATATGACATTAACAATGGCCAAAAGAATCTAAACCATTTGTAAATGTCCAGATGCTAAAATTGTCCTTATGATTTATTTTGTTCTAACACAGCCACTTTGATCAATTGTTAAATCCTTATCATATGCATTCAAAGTTTATCACCAACAGTAATTTCACCATGATATTATGTGGAAGAAAATGACTTGCATTAAGAAAATGTCGATTATGAATAATTTCAGGTCCCGCAAATTGATTTGTGGATAAGTCTTAAATTTTTGAAATTTTTTTTTTTCAATTTGTTAAACATGGAATCTCCCATTTAGTTAAATGAAATGTGTATCTCTCTTGTTTGTATCAAAGAAATTCGTAAAATTGAGCTACGGCATACGTTTACAAGGTACTATCCTATTTATAAAGATCGTGATCAATTCAGCCCAAAATAAAGAGAAATCATAGTTAATTTCAATCATAAATAATGAATAAAATAATTAAATTAATAAAGAAATAACTTAACACAAATATGTTTGGAGCTTCAGTCAATGAAGTCCCTACTCTTTTTCTTGGACGTGTACGTGAAAAAAAGGTGCTCAGAGAAAGAAAGTCATTGTCCCTGTGTTCATTGCTTACACTGCAAGAAAACGTCAGCAACGA
>CAIGRB010042466.1:100156-130308 GCA_903798255.1 Fraxinus quadrangulata
GGGGGGGGGGGGGGGGGTGGACTGCAAGGGGGCGACTGTGGCAGTCTCCCCTCCAATAGGTTGGCGCCCCTGTCTATGTTCCGGTCATTTAGTCGGGACATAAAGCAGGGCCCTGGATGCATTGACAGTGAGAGTTGCTGGGTGTACAGGGAAATGGCAACTAGGGCTATTACAGGGACAATATGGTACAATTTCATTGGGCAATGACAAAAAAATATAAAATAAATGTGCCGTAAAGCCCGTGTACACCATTACCCCGTATGCTTGTTTGAGGCTTATTTTTAGCAAAAAATTGTATTTTTGAATAGTGATTTGATAGAGAATATGTGATTAAAAAATAAGGAAAAATTTTGGATTTACGTGTAATATTATTTTATTGAAAAATTTATCGATAAAAATAAAAGAAAAAAAATATATGTTTTAGAAAAAATGGAAAACTAACAACTGCTTAGAATAATTCATATTAGTATTAGAAGAAAATGCATTTGATTTGACCAAGTGTTTCATATTAGAGTTAATACTTCTTTTATGAATTAAGCAAATACTGTTTTTCAAAATTTAAAATTATTTATCAAATTATTATATTTAATTAATTATTTTTTTAGTTCCAGTTCAATCTTGGTCCAATTAGTTTAGACTTTTTGATCATTGACCCTCTTCATTCCATTATTGACTAATACATCACGTATATTTTTATTTTTGAACATAAGCATTGATTAATTAATGGACAAAATCAAGATAAAACAAAAGCAAGTTAGACGTCGGCTCTTATCTCTAATATCACCTACCAATATTATCAAAAAACAAGACAAAAGTAAAATAACATTTATGAACAACAAACAATCATATTAATTCTTAATAAATTGAAAAGATTCATTACATCAAAGAAAAATGAAATCTATTCAAAAACCAAAAATAAATTTTTTATATTTTCCTATAATTCTTATAAATTTCAAATGAATTTTTAGGACAACATTTTAGATGCCATAATAATTTTTTATAAAATGACCATTCAAAAAAAGGAAAATCGAAGTCAAAATTTTCAGTCTTCAATCTTAAGCTGATATTATGTTCTATAGATATGGAGTTCGAAATATTGCATCACTAGTCTCTAACTTGTTTTTTAAGTAGTAAGTTGGTTTCCAACTTTATAAAAAGGAGCAAGTTAGCTATCGAATTTTCATTATATTTGTATAATTTATTTTCGATGATAACATTATCCAAAATATTTGTCAAATCATCACTTGACCTTTTTATGATGAACATTCTATTAGAGTATAAATTAGTTGTTAGTTATAGTTAATTAAGTCTTATTTGTTTAGCTATTTTTATCCTCTTCAGATCCTTCCATTTTCTGTTATAACAACTGTAGATTCTTTTGTATTGTTTATATATACATGCAACCGTGTAATGCATTTATTGATTGAATATAAATTTTCTTCATTCCCTTTAAACTCAATATGGTATCAGAGCAATATTGCTAGCTGCATACATCTTCTTCTTCTTCTTCCTTCAATCAAAGTTCAAACCTACCAAATATACTAGTCTGTTTGCTGTATCTTTCAGAATGAATCCAACCTTATCAATAAGTTCTCCTAATGCGAGATCATCTACTATCAGTTCAGCCATTGATGATCCTACCAATCCTTATTTCCTACATCATTATGATAGTTCAGGGTTGATCCTCGTTTCAAAGCAATTAACGGGAGATAACTATACCTCTTGGAGTCGAGCTATGCTGATAGCTTTGTCTGTGAAGAATAAAATTGGTTTTGTTGATTGAACAATTGATAAACCTGAAGACAGTCAATCTGATCTGCTCAATTCGTGGATAAGAAATAACAACATTGTTATTTCCTGGATTTTGAATTCGGTATCAAAGGAAATATCTGCTAGTGTGATCTATGCAACTTCTACCAATGAGATCTGGAATGATCTGAAAGAGAGATTCCAACAGAAAAATGAGCCACGCATCTTTCAATTGAGGAAAGAACTGATGAATTTATCCCAGGATCAAAACTTTGTGAGCATTTATTTTACTAAACTCAAAACAATTTGGGAGGAGCTGAGCAATTACTGTCCTAATTGCAGCTGTGGCAAGTGCACTTGTGATGGTATAAAAGAATTGAATGCACATTATCAAATGGAGTACATAATGGCATTCCTTATAGGGTTAAATGATTCCTTTTCTCAAGGGAGAGGACATCTTCTTCTAATGGATCCTTTGCCTTCTATCAACAAGGTTTTTGCCCTGGTTTCTCAAGAAGAAAACCAAAGGAAGATAGGCACTCAAGCTGCATCAGGTGGAGAACATAATGGAGCGATGGCTTTTGCCTTTAAATCCGAAAATAGCAGAGGACAAGATGGCTATAACATGGTCTCAAAAACTAGATCTCCTGCTAACTTTAAGAAGAATGAGAGACCATTTTGCACCCATTGTAACTATCATGGCCATTTGAATGATAACTGTTATAAAATACATGGCTATCCTCCAGGTTACAGACAGAGGCCAAAGGAAAATTACCATACTGGTGTTAATAAAGTGAATCAAGTGTCTACTGTTCAAACTGAAGGAAAGCATCCTGAATTTGGGAATTTTGTTCAGAATCAGTTCAAATTAGTACCAGCAGTTGATGTCTATGTTCTCAACTCACCTCACTTCGGATGCAGTCACTTCTGAACATAATGATATCACCTCAAATTCCTATATTACAGGTATATGCTCTTCAGTATCTATGCATCCTATACTGTCCTCCAACTCTATTTGGATAATTGATTTAAGAGCAACAAGACACATATGTCCATATGCAGCTCTCTTCACATCCATGAGAATAATTGAAAACACTACTGTGACTTTGCCTGATCATTCACAATTTCAGTTAAATTGTTTGGTGAAGTTCGGCTAAGTTCAAACCTAGTGCTACATGATGTTCTATTTGTGCCGCAATTCAAATTCAACCTACTATCTGTTAGTGCACTCATGTTTGAATCGCAAATCAACATCAGTTTTCCCTGACCATTTCACTATTCATTAAATCAGCAACAAGAGGATGATTGACAAGGATGATCAAGTGCAAAACCTTTATGTCCTTGATGAAAAAATTTTAAATTCTCATTTATCTGTTTGCATAAACAATGTTTCAGTTTAGATTTGACGCAATAGGTTGGGTCATCCATCTTTTAGAAGATTGGATTGTTTGAAATCTCATTTGTTTTTTGATAATATGAACATCAATAAAACCCTATGTTATGTATGTCCTCTTGCTAAACAAAGAAGACTATCTTTTGAATGCAATAATCATCTATCAGACACTCATTTTGACATGGTACACTGTGATATTTGGGGACCCTATCATATTACATCTTACACAGGACACAAGTATTTTTTAACCTTGGTAGATGATTGTTCCAGATTCACTTGGGTTTATCTGTTGTAACACAAATCTGATGTAACACAGGTCATTCCATGTTTTCTTAACATGGTAGAAACTCAGTTCAAGACAAAAATAAAAGTATTCAGATCAGATAATGCACCTGAATTGGCATTCACTGATCTGTTTGCCAAAAAGGGAGTGCTACATCAGTACAGTTGTGTAGAAATACCTCAACAAAATTTAGTTGTGGAACGTAAACATCAACATCTTTTAAATGTAGCAAGAGCACTATACTTCTAGTCTCAAATATCAATCAAGTTTTAGACAGATTGCATACTGACAGCTGCTTGTTTAATTAACAGAACACCCTCTCCTCTATTGAAGAACAAGTCACCGTATGAAATGTTATATTACACACCAGCAAACTATTCAGTTCTTCGCGTGTTTGGTTGTCTGGCATTTGCATCTACCCTGACTGCTCATCGAACAAAATTCCAACCTCGTGCTTCAGTTTGTGTATTTTTGGGATATCCAGCTGGAGTTAAAGGGTACAAATTGTATAATGTTAAATCAAAGTAGACCTTCATATCCAGAGATGTCATTTTTCATGAGGAAATTTTTCCTTTTCATACGATGGTTGAGACAGATAAACTCATTGATCCATTCCCTAACTTGGTCTTGCCTTTGCTGAATCTGGATCAAGCCATTTCTTCTAGTTCACTAGAACGTAAGTCTGTCTCAAATAACTCATGTTAGCTAGAGTATATCCCAAGTGACTCCTTTCAAACAGGTTCTTTGTCACCTGATTTGCAAGAAAATGGTTTAAGCACAGTCCCACCTATTGATAGCAATCAGTCAAATGGCATACAACGTAATATTGCTCCTAGAAGATGACAAAGAACAATTAAACCTCCCACATATCTATAGGATTTTCAGTACAAATTACCATATCCAAAGTCTCCTCATCACATTGCAAATTTTATTTCATATGCAGCATTGTCTCCATCTCATAAGGAATTTGTGCTAAGTGTTTTAACTCATTGTGAACCATAATTCTTCCATCAGGCTGTAAAACTCCCCCAATGGTGTGATACTATGAAACTTGAATTAGAAGCTATGGAGAATAACAACACATGCTTTGTTGTTCCATTACCACAAGGAAAACATTCCATTGGTTGTCGTTGGATTTACAAAACTAAATATCATTCAGATGGTTCTGTGGAGAGGCACAAAGCACGACTAGTAACAAAAGGATATAATCAATAAAAAGGGTTTGATTATTTCGATATTTTCTCGCTAGTAGCCAAAATAGTTACCGTCAAACTTCTATTAGCTTTTGCTTTTTGTCAGAATTGGCACCTATTGCAGCTTGATATCAATAACGCCTTTCTAAATGGCTATTTATTTGAAGAAGTCTACATGGATCTTCCTCTTAGATACAATATTACCAATCTATCTCACAAGAATGACGTGAAGCTTATTTACAAATTGCACTAGTCGATCTATGGACTCAAACGAGCTTCAAGGCAGTGGAACTCAAAATTCTCTCAAGCCCTCATTCTCTTTGGCTTTACACAATCTAAAGCCGATTATTCACTTTTTACCAAAGGCCCGGCTCTGAATTTGTGGCTTTATTAGTATATGTTGATGATATAGTTATCACATGTCCCAATATACAAGTTATTAATGCTTTGAAGCAGTTCTTAGGTTCTCAATTTAAGCTAAAGGACTTGGAAATTCTGAAGTATTTTCTGGGGCTTGAAGTTGCTCGATCAAAGTTAGGAATTGTGCTTTCTCAGAGGTAGTACACACTGCAATTGCTTGAAGACACATGATATTTGGATTGCAAACCTGTTGCTGCCTCTATGGATTCCAAATTATCCTTAAGTCTTCATGAAGGAGATCTATTGCCTGATACTTCTTTATACAAGAGACTCATTGGGCGCCTGATATACTTAATTATATCTCGCTCTAACATTACATTTGCTGTTCACAAGTTAAGTCAGTTTCTTTCACAGCCACAGTTACCACATTTGAAGGCTGCACATCATCTGCTTCGTTACTTGAAAAACAGCACTGGCCAAGGAATTCTATTCTCAGCCTCATCTACCTCTCCTATGAAACTCCAAGCCTTCTCCGATGCTGATTGGGGCTCTTGTGTTGATACGAGAAAATCAACCACGGGATTTTGCATTTTTATTGGTAATTCTTTAATATCTTGGAAAGCCAAAAGACAAGCTACTGTCTCACGCTCTTCAGCTGAAGCAGAATACCGAGCTCTTGCTGCAACTACCAGGGAGGTCCTCTGGATTCAACAGTTATTAAGGGATTTTCAGTTCAACATTTCATATCCTGCTCTTATTTTTTGTGACAATCATGATGCGATTCAACTGGCTTCAAACCTTGTTCTACATGAAAAAACTAAGCATATAGAAATTGATTGCCATTTCAATCATGATAAAGTTGCAGCTGGATGTGTGAAATTACTACCTATTCGTTCTAAAATCAGCTGGCAGACATGTTCACCAAACCACTTCCTTTCTCAGTGTTACCTCCATTATTAGCCAAGATATATGTAAAAAATATTTACCTACCATCTTGACGGGGCGTATTAGAGTATAAATTAGTTGTTAGTTATAGTTAATTAAGTCTTATTTGTTCAGTTAGTTTTATCCTCTCCAATCCTTCCATTTTCTGTTATAACAGCTGTAGATTCTTTTGTATTGTTTATATATAGATGCAACCGTGTAATGCATTTATTGATTGAATAGAAATTTTCTTCATTCCCTTCTAACTCAATACATTCCACTCCAAATATTTAATATTAAGTTCAAGCTAGGAAATAAAATCTAATTTTGTAAAGTTAAAAATGTGAAGTCAATCCGATGATTTAATAGACTTTTGAGCAGTCCAATTATTGAAAATTGATTATACTTTGATTAAAAAAGGGAAAAAGATAATGGATGAGATTTCTTTCGCTTTTGACATAGCGGACTTCCCACGATGAGCTATTTGCTTAGTAGAACATCACACTCCTAATAATTGTCTTGTTATGTCTAGACTATGACAACTCTCAACCACATGGACAATTCTATATATTCTCAATGTCTTTGAGAATATATTTTATGATGATTGACATTATTGGAGAATGTGCAGTTAAAAGTATGAAAAAATTATGAATTCACGTGTAAAATTCTTTTATTGGAAGAATGTGTGATTAAAGCTGAGTTTTGAGAATAAAATGAGTTTTAAAGAATCCATATCAAACATGGGCAAAATGTTGTGATCAATTTGTTCATTTTTAATGACTGGTGACTAACTTGCTATTTAAATAATAAATTAGGAACCAAATTGTGCAATTTGTTTTCCTTTTGAAGTCTTTTTTGGAGAGATTTATTTTCTCTCAGCATTTTCCCTAATTTTAAAATATGTTGTTCAATTAGGGAAGAAGAAGGTACTTATTGTTGTAGAAAGTATATAAAATTATTGGGATGTCTTTTTATTTTGTAGGAATTTGTCGAGGTATCAATTTGGGAACTTGTAGAGTGGGATGTTTCTCCATGAAAGTGGTCGTATTGGGGATAGTATTTTGAAATGTTTCTCCATGAAAGTGGTTGCATTGGAGGGATGAGGTGGCTGATGGTGGTGCCCTACCATGGGTGTCAACGTATGTGATGGAATTGATGGCGGTGTAGTGCGCAACCCGAGGTGTTTTGGCCAAGATTTCTCCCTCCTGTTGATTGGCTTACTGGTCGATTGGAGTATATTTGCGGGATGAGATCGTCGGTGTGGGTGGTGGTTTTCGATCTATGGTGGCACGAGAGTGATGGAATGAGTTGAAGAAGTTGGCGGCTCCATAAGGGTGAAGTGAATTTTATTTTATTTTAGTTTTTATTTTTCAATAATTATTTATTTAGGACTCATTTATAATTTTTTGAAAATTTTTAGACTACAGTTGTAATTTTTTTTGTTCTTCTTTTATTTTTGTTTTATTTAAATGGGTGTGTATATTCGCCGTTTCATAATTTTTTTTTTTTTTTAATTCAGAGGAGACTATAAGGAATATTCTACACTAAATGTTTCAAATATGAACGTTTTGTGCTATTTCCTAAAGGCATGGGAATTTTCGACAATTTGGCCAATAGGTAGGAGATATTTGTCTGTTTAGCCTTAAAAAAATATAAATTAATCTTTAAAATAAATTATCCATGAACAAGTCTATCTTGTGAATAAAAGCTGGGACCCGGCAATTCTATGGGGTGCTATTCCACCTGTCAAAGCAGAACAACTCCATAGCACGTGTTATTATCGAGCACGCAGAGTTCTTTAGAAACATACTGGTCGACAAAACATATACATACATGATACATGTATATATTAATGGATGGATAGATACGGACGCAGAAACTCACAAAGGAGCGAAAATCTGTGAGAAAATTGTTTGTAAATGGAGGGAGAGAAGAAGAAGGTGATGGTGGCGATCGATGAGAGTGAGTGCAGTCTTTATGCACTAGAATGGACCCTTCAAAAACTTCACGATTCACTACTCAATTCAGAACTTGTGCTTTTCACTGTACAGCCCATAGTTGATTATGGGTATTTCTATGCTGCTTCTTTTGGTGTTACTTGTAAGCTCTCTTTCCTTTTTAATTTTTGTTTCATACTCCCTTTTCATTGTCTTGTTGGGTGGTTGTTATTATGTCAAGTACCTCAAATGTTCTCAATCTAGGCTAGATTTTATTTTATCAAACAAATTGGAAGGATTATTGAATATAATTGTCACTGTAGGACTGAAGCTGTATTTTTGTGTGTTGCAGCTTCAGAATTCTTAAAAACTATACAGGAAAATCAAAAGAAAACTGCCACTGCTCTTTTGGATAAAGCTAAGGACATCTGCAGAGACCACGGGGTATGATACTTTATTTGTGGATATCCGCTGGTGATACTTTATCCCTAGCCTTTTTTATCTATCATTTTCCCCCGCAAATTAAATGTGAGCAGCATATTACCAATATATAAGAAGTTACTTTCTGTAAATAAAGTAATAAATTAAATAAATATAATAGACAATTACAGAATTTGTGACTGAGAAGTAGTGAAATTTACAAAGGGTTTATAACTAGAAGCGACCCATTTAGACCTCTGCATGTTTTATTAAGGTTAAAATAGTAACATTTTTTGTGCGATGCATTTTTTCAGTAATTGTAGATCTATAGAAAGTATGATGGCGGAATGGTCGCGGTTTTTATTTTGTTTGTTAAGTTAAGTGCATTTTTGTGGAACGAACCACCTCAAGCCGATAAAGACATGAAATTTCATGATAAATTTATTTATATAAATTTTGTCATTCACTAGCCCCTTGCGTGTACCCATTTTTTATATATGGGTGGTGGTGAAGCATGAAACCAGTAGTTTTTGTTTGCGTTAATACTATATTGAATCACCGCACCTAAAAGCTTACAGTGATAAAGAGGAGATAATTCATTTTAAATTTTGTCTTCAACAAATTAATGATAGATGCTAGTGTCTGCATTTCTTATTGTTGTATTGTGTGCGGAAATAATGATGAACTAAATGGAATCAACAAAGAGAGAAAATACACAGATTTAAGTGGTTCAATGGTAGACCTACCTCCACGAGAGCGAAGCGGCTATGATTTTATTATATGTGAAAATGATAGGATTACAAAACTCTCTCTCTCTCTCCCCCTAGCCCGTACAGGGTATCCAAAAATAACCCTCTAGCATCGGCCTATTTTTCCAGTTTACATGCGTTTCACTCTATATGAGCCAAATATTACAATAGAGTTCTTAAATCTCTTTAGTTGTGGAATGCAGTAATTTCCTGATGGTGATTTGTGATTATACTTGGAAACAGTAGGTGAATGACTCATGGTTCTGTGGGAGGTTCTGTCACTAATATAAATGTATTTGTATGGTGCAACTATAACAGGAACCACTACATCTACTTTAGGGAAAAATGTACTCATAGTCCCCGCTGCATTGTGCTTTTGGATGTAGATTTATATATTGTTGTAGAATTATGATACTTTTTGTCTATTTATCTACTTATTGCTAATAGGTTCTTGCTGATATGATGTGGATTCTCTAAAAGAGTGCAAATTATATTATAAAGCAATAACTTCAAATCAGTCTGCATCTCTTCCTTCAATTAATTTTTTATTTCACTACTTATGTCTAGTTGTCTGTTCTTTATTTAGGTCTTTGCTAGATGGTATAGAGCGCCTGAGCTGTTGTTTGGTGCCAAGCAGTATGGCCCAGGGGTAGATGTTTGGGCTGCAGCTTGTATATTTGCTGAACTACTGTTACGAAGACCTTTTCTGCAGGTGAATTTCCTTTTTCATGTTTATAATTTTTTTTTTTTTTTGTTTCGTTACTTGGAAATAGTTGCTGCTGTTTATGTTTTTGCATTTTTTGATACGATGATTCAGTCATTTGCTTCAATAGTTCCAACAATGGCTGCTGGGAAATCTGTGATTATAAGCAGTGGCATGCCAAATCTACGTGCACATGCAATTTGAAGCGCAAATTAGTAATGTGGGACTCATATGTTGCTGGAAACTACAATTGCTTTGGCATGAGTAGTTTAGTCGCAACGGTGAAGTAGCCTTAGTCTATAACATTAAAGCATGTCAATGTTTCTGGTCATGCAAAATTACCATGTCAAGTGTCACTTAGAATTATTGCATTTATTTGATTCGTACTCTTAGGGTCTGTTGTCTTTTCTTTCTCTTTCTGTTTTTTTTGTTCTATTCGGGCCCCCCTCAACAATCCCTTGCAACTGGGAAGGCACTTGAACTTTCTTAAATCTGTAGAGGTGTTATGGTGCAGTTCAAGTTTGTCACTCAAACCATTCTTCAAATAAAGAGTTAAAAAAACTTTTTGTACATGGTTTTCCGTAGTCATTTAGCTTTGCACTTTTGAATTTGTTACATTTCTCTTAGTTAGTTTCGATTACAATCTTTTAGGGAAATAGTGATATCGATCAATTGGGAAAGATCTTTGCTGTTTTTGGGACCCCAAAGTCATCTCAGTGGCAAGATATGATCTACCTTCCTGATTATGTGGAATACCAATATGTTCCTGGTCAATCGCTACGTACATTATTTCCCATGGCAAGTGATGATGCTTTGGAACTCTTATCAAAGATGTTCACTTACGATCCAAAGGCTAGAATTTCAGCGCAACAGGCGTTGGAGCACCGGTATGTTTGATTTGGCATGATGATGATTTCTTTACAATGGTGGGATTTTAACCTTTGCTTTCTCTTCAGGTACTTTTCTTCTGTACCTCCACCTACAAAACCCGCTTCGCTACCTAGACCTCCCCCAAAAAAGGAGTCAGCTAGTTTTAAGGTTTTGGATTTTAATTCACAGGGTGGTCCAACGGTATTGTCTCCTCCAAGAAAGTCAAGGAGAGTGATGCCGCAACGTGAGGGATTTGAAGTGAATACTCACCAGCTTGACAAGATTGATGAACATGGGAAGGAGAATAGACAGGCAGCTGGAGAGAGGAGTGAACATGTGCCAATGTCACTTGATTTCTCTGTTTTTGGGATGAAGCCACCTACTAGACCAACAATTAACAGGTAAATACTATCTTATTGACACATGCACTTGATGACAAATGAATGAACTTGAAAGTCAAAATCTTGATTGAGTTTTGTGCCCTGAGTTCTTTGTGCTAATTAGTGGCTCTTAGTTCGACTGTTGAAGAAGCATGCAGCTCTTCTCCTATGCTGATAATATTGATAATCAAAGTTGCAACCAATACTAGCTTTTTTATTTTTCAAAGTCACCTTCTCCTCCTACGTAATCCTTGTCTCGTGAGAACCTCTGTTTATGATTGGTTATAATAATGTCATTTAGATGAATGTAGCTTGCACATATAGAAGTATAGATATGTAGGCTACAGGTTGATGGCCAAAGAAGCGCAGACATGGACATGGACACAATGTGAGACAACACGATATGACACTGACACATGATTTTTCTGGAAACTAATACAAGGACACGTTGATTTATATTCTTTATAATTTTATAGTTATATATTGTATCTTTATTTTATTCTTTTTGATAAGAGACATGATACATAGCATGTATCACACTTGCTCAATGAGCATGTTTAATGTATCTTTCGAGCATTGAAACTATATAAAAAATAAGACACAACACGTGAGTGTTCGTGGAGAGTCGGTGTGTCCGACACGACACGTGTTGGACTTGTCACGCCACCCTAGTAGGAGTGTCCATGCTTCATAGTTGATGGCAAAAATATGTTGAAACTGATTGTGTTGAGAAGAATTTGGAGGTGTGTAGAGTAAAGAAAGAAACAAGATACATCAATTGAAGAAATTACCCAAGAAAAGGGAAGAACCAGTATGAGTACTTGCATTAAGTTTAGGCACCTTAGATTGAGTTTATTGTATGGAATAATCAACTTAGATATTGGGTTGTAATAAATTTGAGATCATAGAACACCAGCTAGATGATCTTTATTGCATTGAAGATTTATTCTTTCTCTAATTTTTTCAAGGTTGTTTATACAAAACAAAAGAGAGGTTGCTGAGTTCTCCGATTCTTCCTTAAACCATGCAGCATGTTTCTCTTTCAAATTTGTGAAACCATGAAGGAATAAGTAATATAAAATCTGAAAATTAAGAAATGTGAATAGAAGCTTACATTTCTACTTTTTTTGAATAATGCTTCTTATATGTGGTATAGTACATCTGGAAGAACCATTTTATCAGCACTTCTCATATTACTTCACCATATGTATGCTTACGAATGGTCATATGATATTGTTTTTCGTCACATCTTTTAAGAATGGGTCCATGTATTAACTAGCATGTATAACATGGATGAATTAGCCAGTGTTCTAAAAATTATATATAAACATAAGAAATGAAAAATATGTTTTCCCCCGCTCAATTTTTGCAATCCTGTAAATGTTATCATCCTAATGTTCATGATCAGCTGAGGAAGGTGCGTGACTGCCACGAGTAAACTTTACATGGCACACAATCGGTACATGCTGTGTAGCAACTGCACATTGGGAGTAACATCTTGCTTAAATTGAACCCTATGTGCCCTGGATCCAAAACATGAGTGACATAGGCTAAAATTCACTCCAACGTCCAAATTTTAGACTAGATAAATGGCACTCCAAACTACTGCTCCAAAAGATTGTTACCATACAAATAGATGAAATCATTCGACTAAGAATGAATTTATAGACAAATGATTCACCACTCTATGCATGGCATTTACGCATGCTTCTCTAAACCACTATTATAAAAGAGTGCCACTTTAAATATAAGTGAAATCATCCTAAGGCAAAAAATCAAGCTATGTGCAAAGTACTTCACCAGGCAAAACATAAAGCTATGTGGGCCCATCAACCTTAAGGTTTTGAACCAAATCAAATCGTTGAAAATGGTTTGGTCAATGCATGAATACACTACTTGTTCATAACTCTGTGCTTTTGGAGTACAAGCTTCTCTATGGTTGGAAGATAGAATTCTTGACTATTTACTGAAAGATAATGTCGCCATGGGAATTCTTGGTACTTAATTATATCTGAGTGCCTATTCATTCATTAAATGTTTTCTAAATAATGATATTTGTGATTAGTTCACAGGACTATTTCATACTAATATTTACTTCTTTGTGAGGATGATAAACTGGTATATGTGAGGCACTCGAATTCTTGAACATCAAGTTGAGGCTGAATGTTGATGCTAAATTGTTTGAGTGGGTCGATTACATCTTTTCCTTTGCTTGGCTTGATGGTAGAATAAGGCTTTGACATTGATGTGGTCTTTTTGGTTGTATATGTTGCTTATAGGCTTTTTTTAAGGAATTGCTTTAGCGGTAGATAAATACGGTGATATCAGTGTCTCTTATTCTTTCCTTTTTTGTGTGTTGTTTTTTTTTATTTTTTGGTGGTGGTGGGGATTCTGGCGAAGGGATGAGTTTTTGCTGGAGAAGGCTTTAGGGCCTTTTGTAGAAAATACTGTTATTTAAATGATATTAATAATTATACTCAGATGTCATATGCATAAATATATTTATTGTTTGATTTTATTAATATCCCGAACCTTTTCTCTTTTGCAGTGCTGATAGGTCACATCTGAAGAGGAAATTAGATCTCGAATTTCAGCAACCTGAAGAAGAATAACTTGTACACAAGTAATACCAAGGGATTTCAGTTCTCGTGCAAGGATAAATGTTTTGGTATAAGAGGTTTGTTGTGGCAATCTCAATCTGAGAAGTTCATTCTTATTAATTGCATTTTGCGATCATTGTTCTTATTTCAAATATTGATTTATTTACCAGGGAAATACCTCGGGGAGACTAGACTGAAGTAATTAGTTCACAGAATTTTGTTAACCCATAGAATACTGCCTCTTTAACTGGTCATGTGTACTATAAACTACTAGATGACAATAACTATAAGTAAATAGTTATGTTTGAAGCAAAGTTTAAAAATGCGAAATTAAGTACTGATGCAGTTTTTCTTTATGAGGCGAGGCGTAAGCCTCGAGGCGGATTGCGCCTCACAAAAAAACAAAAAGTATAAATAAAAGAATTATAAAATAATACAAAAATACAAAAAATAAAAGTTGGAGCATATAGTAAATATGATGTATAGACATTAGCATATAGAGATATAGTCCACCTAAAGAAAGATGTTTAGCAAAAAAAAAAAAAANTTGAGGCGTAAGCCTCACAAAAAACAAAAAATATAAGTAAAAGAATTATAAAATAATACAACAATACAAAAAATAAAAGTTCGAGCATATAGTAAATAGGATATATAGCCATTAGTATATAGATATATAGTCCACCTAAATAAATAAGATGTTTAGCAAAAAAAAAAAAAGTATTACAAAAGTTAGCTTCGAGATAAATGTAAATTGAACATAGTTATGACACTGTTGGGAATAAGGTAGATTTATTGAACGCAAGGAAAGTGGCAGCAGAAGAAACACATGTATGTGCACAGGAGAATGGCCTTTTCTTTATGCCACTGCAGGTTCTAATGTCTCTCTTTTTCCTATTTTCTTTTGTCATTTTTTGAAGATATATAAATCAAAACATTAGATAGCCAATCATTTTCTTTATAAAATTTATAATTTCCAATGTGTATATGAAACAACTAACTGCATGCAAGATTTACTGAAACCTAAGAAGAAGAAGAAAAATAAGAAAAGAGGAAAAACATACTTGATGAAACCAGGTGAAGCCATACTAGAAGATGAAGAAGACGATATTCTTCTTTAATTCTGACTTTTGAGTTTTGTTGAACCTGTTGCGTTCTTACGTTATCAATTTCTAGGGCTGCTGTTTTGTATGATTATATTGTTTAGTTTTATATATATTTTGTTGTTTTGTTTAGGCTCAAAATGCCTTTTTAAATGGGTCGTTTTCTTTTTTAAGAAGACCTTTCTAATTTGTATTAATAAAGTTGAAAAATTAAATTTAAGGGAAGCGCAAGTTTCATGCTCCATGAGGCTCGTGCCTTGAGGCGTGGGCCTCAGATTTAAAGGCGTCCGTCTCATATTTTTAGCCTCAAAAATATCGCCTCGAGGCACAATACATACGCCTCACGGTGAGGCGGGCCTCAAGCCGTGCCTCACTACGCCTTTTTAAACCATGGTTTGAATATTGATTTGTGTTTGGGATATTGGTTTTCGAACTAGTTCGTCGTGCTTGTATTTGACTTGGGAAGAGAAATTCATAACTATTTAAAAAGCTCAGGAATTTTGTGAACATATTATGTTTGTTCGATGGATCTTTCCATGATTTTCAGCACATTGTAACGTGTTTTAAGAAATTATATTATTATCACATTTGTCCACCATAATACCATCTATCACCATATACCATTTTCCCGTAGTGATTGTCTCTTCAGCAACACTGCTGACATTTTCTTACATTATTTACATTTATTCCAAATGTTCAACCATCCTTTTTCCCACACGATTACTTTCCCTTAAATGCAGATCCAGTGACAAAGTCAATTAATGGTATATAAAGGACTCTGAAACGGATGTTGGAAATAGAAACCAATAAAACTGCAATTATCTTCATTTTAATAAAATTCTAAAAATTGAATATAAAGTGATTTTCTCTATCTAGGACAAGGATAGTTGACCTCCAAAGTGAACCGGCCAATGCAACATTCTCACAATCTTTTTTCACGGTTTAAGCTGCACTTATTTCGCTCATTGCTATTTATATTGGAATGGTTTTGACCTTTTCTTTTCTTCTTGCTACTAAAACTTTCAACGGGGTATCTCTTGCCTACTCATGGATTCAACAGCTCGGAAGTCTGCCCTGTCGGAGAATTTTCAGATTTATGCTTATTTTTAACTTCCCAATAAGAAGAGTGGCAAAAATGCACAGCCTTGAATGGGTTATCCAATTTTTTTCTCCAGGTTCCAGCATTTTGTTGATGGCACTTCGTAACTTGTGTACAAATCGGTAGCAAATTAGATAAAATTAGTGTCCGTACAATTATTTGATTTCATTTTTTTGTGGATACAAGCCTGTGGAAGAAAATGAAATCCACTTGCAGAGAGATGACAAAGTGATTGGTACGGATCAATATAAAAAATCAATTGCATTAGAAACTGTAGTTTTATCTTTAGGTACGGACAAATCTGTAGCCTTATCTTTTAGTTCCAAACAAAGTGAAGCAAAAGAAAAAGTCAATGGAGATCCTAACACTTGTTCTCGTAGTATTATCTTTTCTAGTGTGGCATGTCTTGAGATCAAATCCAAGGCGCCAGATAACCGGCAAATTACCACCGGGGCCTTACCCTTTTCCGATTATCGGTAATATTCTTCAACTTGGCAGAAACCCCCATCAATCACTAGCCGAACTTTCCAAAATTTATGGTCCTCTCATGTATCTAAAGCTAGGGAGCAGAAATTCAATCGTCATCTCATCCCCGGGAATTGCCAAACAAGTACTACAAGAACACGATCAAGTCTTTTCTTCTCGAGCAATTCCAGCAGCAGCAGCAGCATATGATCATTCCAAGAAGTCTATGGCCTGGTTGCCTGTGGCTAGCCAATGGCGAAATCTTCGTAAACTTTGTAAAGAACAAATGTTTTCGTTGCATAGACTTGATGCAAGCAAGGGTCTTCGTCAAGAAAAAATGAAGAAATTGTACGACTATGTGCATGATTGTTGCATTCATGATCAGGTAGTTGATATTGGTGATGCTGCGTTTATCACATCGCTTAATCTCATCTCTGCCACTCTTTTCTCAACTGATTTTGCTCAATTTAATTCCGATTCTTCTCAAGAAATGAAAGAAAATGTACGGCGTTTGTTGGAAAATGCAGCAATTCCTAATCTTGCAGACTTCTTCCCGGTTCTTAAATTAATTGATCCACAGGGTATTCTGCGCAAATCGAAGAGTTACATTAGCAAAGTATTTGTGATATTTGATGATTTGATCGATCAACGGTTGAAATCAAGAAGTGAGTCGCCGAATCATCCAGTGAGAAACGATTTACTAGAAACCATCTTGAATCACAGCCAAGCAAGCGAATCCGAATTAACCTTGGATGTTCTAAAGCATTTACTTCTGGTGGGTAAAAACAAGTTTTGACAATCTCTTTATGAAATTTCCATACTGCACAAATTTCTGAAGAACCAGTTTACATTCTCTTTATGAAACCAATTAATTTTGACAATCTCCTGTCTACAAAATGATAAAAGGATACAATGAACTTATATTTGATTGGTTAGCCACCTAATTTCTTGCATATACTAGGATTTATTCATTGCAGGAACAGACACTACTTCTAGCACTGTGGAATGGGCAATGACTGAATTAATACGCAATCCTGAGAAAATGTGGAAAGCTAGAAACGAGCTCTGGACTGTCATTGGACGAAACAAACAAGTTGAAGAATCGGACGTCTCAAAACTTCCATATCTGCAATCAGTGATCAAAGAAACCTTTAGGTATCATCCTCCTGCTCCCTTTTTAATACCTCGCAAGGCAGAAGTTGATACAGAAATCAATGGCTATACAATCCCTAAAGATGCACAAATACTTGTTAACGTATGGGCAACTGGTAGAGATTCAGGCCTTTGGTTAAATCCAGACTCATTTGAGCCTGAACGGTTTTCAAACCGTGAAGTAGACTTCAGAGGCCAAGATTTCGAGCTCATTCCATTTGGTTCAGGAAGGAGGATTTGCCCAGGATTGCATTTGGCTGATAGAATGGTGCATCTCATGGTGGCAGCTCTGATTCATAACTTCGACTGGAAACTCGAAAATGGAATGAAACCCGAAGAAGTTGACATAAGTGAGAAATTTGGTCTTTCACTACAGAAGATAGTTCCTCTCAAGGCTTTCCCAATCAAACTGTGAAACCCCAAAAGTCTGTTTCGCCTTGCAGACTCTATTCGTTGTTGAGTCAGTCTTTTAGAAACAAACAGTGTGTTGTAGAATGTGCCTATTTCGTTGCTATATATTTTAGTATTTTCAGCGACGTGGCATGTGTTGTCGTTGAATATACAGTTGCTTAACTGCTAGACGCTGTTGCTGAAACAATGTGATAGACAGTGATGTAACAACTAGAGAAACATGTTCGCAATATTATCAGTAGAATGAATTCAGTGTAAAATATAACTAAGGTATTTGATTATTGCGGGTATTTGAAACTCAAATCATGATATGACTTGCTTAGAGAAAGATCTTCCATTCAGCAGTCCTTTAAACAGATCTGGAACAATATTATTCCTCCTACAGTTTCATTCTTTACCTGGAGATTGTGGATTCCCTCTGATGAATTATCCGAGAGAGGTTTGGTAATAAAAATGGTCGAAATGAATATTCAAATCCTGTAAAAGCAAGATTTCAGCAGTTCTTTTGTTTCCATGTTTGCTATTGACAAAATGTTTCTCAATGAGTTGAAATTGATTTCATATAACCTTTACTTACTTTCCTTTATTTTACGAACAACCTTTACAGGAACTTTGATTGTAGCTGCAATGATGGCGTAACAAAATGGTTCCAAGAAGATTTGATAGCTAAATGCATACTTGTGTTCTAGAGTTACAAACAAGGAATTCCATTATGTTGACTCTACAGGATTGAATAAAACCCGTACTTTCTCAAAAGAAAAGTTTGGTCCTGGCTAATACACCCAAGGATGTGAAGCCAAGAAAAGATTTCGAGATAGAAAATCTGAAGTTAAAGAAAACGAGACAAAACTATATGCATCAATTGAGTAGACAACATCAATAAACTACACTACACAACTTCCATGGCTCTGTCCTCTCTACAGATATTTGTAGTTCCAGTGACAGCATAATTCACTCTTTCAAGCATCCGACTGTGGGAGACCAGTCATTGCAAGGAAGAACATAATTCAGAAATGGTGATTCTGCTCAAGGCATCATTTTTACCCACTATCATCAGTAAAATCAAAATCATACTCCTTCATAAAAAGGAGCTGCAGTGACTGTTCAGCACGGGCAAAAAATTCTTCCATCTCGTGTGCTGTTCTGAGAATGGATTGGCTGGAACATTGAATAGCTGCATCAGGACTCATCTGTCTTCTGGTTTGTCGAGACAGCACAAGAAGTCCGAATCAAACTGCATGGTGTGTTTTCCTCAGTGCTCCTTTCTCCGCCTTTCTAATCCAAATAATTTTCTCCAAAAGAGGCCTCAATTTCCAAATCCCCTGTTTCACACACTCTGCTTTCAATTAACCTCGAAGTTGTCTGGGGCATGAGCAAACTCATGTTAAGCACTGCCGCGGTAAAGCATGTATCCTCTTACTCAGCCATGAGCCACCTCAATTCAACCCGTCTTCCCGCTAAGTAGGTGGGTGGGTTTTAGTGGAAATTGAAGAGATTACACGGTAAAATTATCATTAATTAACGTTTTTTGACAGCAAAAATAATAATTAAGTTCCTGTACTGTACATTCTTTTCGAACAACGTAAGATTAATAAAAACAATTTAATACATTACCCCAAATATTACCTAGGAGAGTACTAGAAATTTTTCCTGATTTCTTTTGCTCAAAATTAACGATTTCTATATCATGATAAATGAAAATTTTAAATTTTTTTTAAAAATAATATTAAAATTTTAAAGTAGCGGTTAGGAAATAACAGTAACCACATGTTAAAAATTAAAAGTCCAACAACTATTTAAAAAAAATACCTTTTAAAGTATGATTACTATAAAAAAAATAATAATAAAGGTCAACGACAATTAAAAAATAATGTTGAAAGTATAATAACCATTGAGATTTTTACCTTTAGGTTAATTATGAAATAACCGTACGGTCCATACTCCACAAAATGAAAAAGAAGAATAGATAAATAAAATTTAAAAAAAAATCAAGAAAAAATTGGAGGGTCAGCTTCACCTCCACATGACACCACTTAAATCTGCCCATGTCCTTGTTTGACCCAGTTTTGTAAAACTTATTTTTAATCATTTCATAACTTTTTCTTCAAATAAATAGTTAAAAAAAACTTTTTGTACATTGTTTTCCGTAGTCATTTAGCTTTGCACTTTTGAATTTGTTACATTTCTCCTAGTTTCCATTACAATATTTTAATAAAATAGTGATATCGATCAATTGGGAAAGATCTTTGTGGTTTTTGGAACCCCAAAGTTATGTTAGTGGCAAGCTATGATCTACCTTCCTAATTATATGGTATACTAATATGCTCCTGGTCAATCGCTACGTACATTATTTCCCATGGCAAGTGATGATGCTTTGGACCTCTTATCAAAGATAATCACTTACGATCCAAAGGCTAGAATTTCAGCGCAACAGACGTTGGAGCACCGGTATGTTTGATTTGGCATGATGATGATTTCTTTACAGTGGTGGGATTTTAACCTTTGCTTTCTCTTTAGGTACTTTTCTTCTGCACCTTCACCTACAAAACCCGCTTCTCTACCTAGACCTTCCCAAAAAAGGAGTCAGCTAGTTTTAAGGTTTTGGATTTTAATTCAAAAGGAGAGTGATGCCGCAACGTGAGGGATTTGAAGTGAATACTCACCAGCTTGACAAGATTGATGAACATGGGAACGAGAATAGACAGGCAGCTGGAGAGAGGAGTGAGCATGTGCCAATGTCACTGATTTCTCTGTTTTTTGGGATGAAGCCACCTACTAGACCAACAATTAACAGGTAATACTATCTTATTGGAACATGCACTTGATGACAAATGAATGACCTTGAAAGTCAAAATCTTGATTTCAGTTTTGTGCCCTGAGTTCTTTGTGCTAATTAGTGGCTCTTGTTGGAAATTGGTTTAAGACATAAGAAAGATTGGTTAAGAATTGAAAACCAAGCATTGGAAAGTATGATTTCATGTAAATCTCGACCAAAACGTAACTCGTTTATTTGTTATTTGCCGCTTCAAAATGGGGCTCGGAGAGAAGCCCACAAAAGAACGGGGAATTTTGATTTTGGTGTATAACTAGTGTTTCAAAATCAATTTCGGATGAATGAGAAATTGTGGTCTAAAACTGGAAGGAAAAATATGGAAAATCGAATGACACTGTCGCTCCAGTGACAGAGTCGTGGCTCTAGCGAAGGGCTCACTGAAAGTGTAACTCAAGCGAAGTAGCGAGCGGACAGCAGGCGAAAATCTATCGTGTTTTGACTCGCACTACTTCGTCCACAACCCTTCAACATCTATAAATATGACCCTAGGGACGTCCCAATCTTTACACCAATGATATGCAATCATACAACATTCATTTTCTTCATTTCTCAACCAAATTCTTGCATTTTTATTACATAAATTCTGGTTTTCTTCACTTTGCATATCGGAGTTCGTAAACCAAGTTCTGGTTCGCTATTTCTTGTGTGTTGTAGTGCTACTCACAATTCTTGTTGCATAAATTCTGATTTCTTCACTTTGCATACCAGAGTTCGTAAACCAAGTTCTGGTTCGCTATTTCTTGTGTGTTGTAGTGCTACTCACACAAGAAGATAATCGTTACATCTTGGAAGTTGATTGTCATAAATCGTAGGCACCGTTGCGGGACAAATTCGATTTAAGGATAAAGTGTTCAACACTTGCCTCGACTATGATATTATTGCTACTATACAGCACATTTTTAAGGATTTATTTGGAGTCAATTTCCTATCGTTACTCTGCTGAAATTTCTACAGAATTTTAAAGGTAATTTGAAGAATTTCCTGATTTTGTTTATCACGCCATACACGAAATTTTTCAAACAATCTTAGTTTGACTGTTGAAGAAACCTGCGGCTCTTCTCCTATGCTGATAATATTGATAATCAACGTTGCAACCAATACTAGCTTTTTTATTTTTCAAAGTCACCTTCTCCTCCTACGTAATCCTTGTCTCGTGAGAACCTCTGTTTATGATTGGTTATAATAATGTGATTTAGATGAATGTAGCTTGCACATATAGAAGTATAGATATACAGGCTACAGGTTGATGGCCAAAGAAGCACAGATATGGACATGGACACAATGTGAGACAACACGATATGACAGTGACACGTGATTTTTCGAGAAACTAATACAAGGACATGTTGATTCAAATTCTTTATAATTTTATAGTTATATATTGTATCTTTATTTTATTCTTTTTTATAAGAGACATGATACATAGCATGTATCACACTTGCTCAATGAGCATGTTTAATGTATCTTTCGAGCATTGAAAACATATAAAAAATAAGACACAACATGTGAGTGTTCGTGGAGAGTTGGTGTGTCCGACACGACACGTGTTGGACATGTCATGCCGCCCTAGTAGGAGTGTCCATGCTTCATAGTTGATGGCAAAAAATATGTTGAAACTGAATGCGTTGAAAAGGATTTGGAGGTGTGTAGAGTAAAGAAAGAAACGAGATACATCAAATTGAAGAAATTACCCATGAAAAGGGAAGTATCAGTATGAGTACTTACATTACGTTTAGGCACCTTAGATTGAGCTGATTGTACGGAATAATCAACTTAGATATTGGGTTGTAATAAATTTGAGATAGTAGAACAGCAGCTAGATGATCTTTACTGCATTGAAGATTTATTCCATCACTAATTTTTTTAAGGTTGTTTATACAAAACAAAAGAGAGGTTGCTGAGTTCTCCAATTCTTCCTTAAACCAGTATGTTTCTCTTTCAAATTTGTGAAACCAAGAAGGAATAAGTAATATAAAATCTGAAAAATTAAGAAATATGAATAGAAGCTTACAGTTCTACTCTTTTTAAATAATGCTTCTTATATGTGGTATAGTACATCTGGAAGAATAATTTTCTCAGCACTTTCATATTACTTCACCACAAGGGCGAACCCAGCACCGGACAAGACCCCGAGGCCGCCTGTGCTGGATCCACCGTGAATAGTTTTTTTTTTTTTGTTAATAATGAATAATATTTTCAGATTATATACCTAGTATGTTCTTTTATTTTCAGTCATTTGTTGTAGCTCAACTGGCCAGAATCGGGAGATTCACATGAGAGGTACCAATTTTGAACCACTTCTCAATAATCTTATTGTCAAATATTATAAATTTTACAATTTTAACCAAAATTATATGGAACAAGGGTGATGATCGAACTTGTGACCTCTCCATTAAATAATGAAGACTTGACCATTGTGGCACTCATGAAATTTGATAATAAATTCACCAGAATAATATATATTACATATTAAAAGTTTTAATACAATTGTAAAAATTCAAACACATGCTCTTCCTATGAATTATATAAAATTTTATCACAATGTCATTTGATAAATATTATTAATTTTTACAACAGGATTATATATGTTCAATTTGAATAAAATAATTGTTATATTTAAATTTTAGACCTTGTATGATTTCCCTTTTTTTTTTCAAAATACATTTTTTCTTCTTTCAACCGCACATTTTTCAATAAAATAATATTACATTCAAACTCAAAATATTTCCTTATTTCTAACCACATATTCTTCATCAAATCACTATTCTAAAATGCATTTTTTGCCAAAAAAATGGGCATCAAATGTGGCTCTTAATATTTTATTGCGACAACGGTTGACGATCCACGTCGTCCGTGCTGACTCGAAATCCTGGGTCCGTAACTACTTCACCATATGTATGCTTATGAATGATCAAACGATATTGTTTTTCGTCACTTGTTTTAAGAATGGGTCCATGTATTATATAGCATGTATAACATGGATGAATTAGCCAGTGTTCTGAAAATTATATATAAACATAAGAAATGAAAAATATGTTTCCCCCCTCAATTTTTGCAATCCTGTAAATGTTACCATCCTAACATTCATGATCAGCTGAGGAAGGTGCGTGACTGCCACAAGTAAACTTTTCGTGGCACACAATCTGTACATGTTGTGTAGCAACTGCACATTGGGAGTAACATCTTGCTTAAATTGAGCCCTATGTGCCCTGGATCCAAAACATGAGTGACATAGGCTAAAATTCACTCCAACATCCAAATTTTAGACTAGATAAATGGCACTCCAAACTACTGCTCCAAAAGATTGTCACTATACAAATAGATGAAATCATTCGACTAAGAATGAACTCATAGACAAAGGATTCACCACTCTATGCATTACATCCGTGCGTGCTTCTCTAAACCACTAGTATAAAAGAGTGCCACTTTAAATATAAGTGAAATCATCCTAAGGAAGAAATCAAGCTATGTGCAAAGTAATTCACCGCTCTAAGGCAAAAAATAAAGCTATGTAGGCCCATCAACCTTACGGTTTTGAACCAAATCAAATAGTTGAAAATGGTTTGGTCAATGCATGAATACACTATTTGAACAATTTTCAAAATTTCTGCCAATGTCCTAAATTCCCATTTCCTAGACATTCTACAATAGAAATGCTATGTCTGATCCTCAACCCATTCTAATCGCTTCGTCTCTCTATTCGAAATTGTCGGTCGCTGCTGAGTCCTTTTTCCTCATCAATTTCCTCTGTTGCTTATCTATATGTTGCTCTTCTTTCCTCTTCAAATTCATAGATCCCTAAATACAACGTGGATAATTAACTTGTTCTAAAATAGGCATTCATATTTATTTAAAAGATCAAAATAATTAAGGAAATGAGAGTTACTTTTAATTCTCTCTATTTTGACGAGCAGTGCATAATAGTTTTGCATATTTATTCTTATCCATGTGTTATTGGTGCATCCTTTTTTTAGTAGCATTTAAGGATTAATAATAGAAAACTCCCTATAAACGTTTTAACGTGCAATATACCCCCATACATATTGGAAATCGAGAAAACTCTCATGTTTAAAACCTTTTGTGCGAAAACCCTCTGCCGTCAAGATCCGTCAGATTTGTCGTTAAAAACAATAAAAAAATGCCAAAATTAAAAAGGAATAATTTCAATTTCATTATCCAAACTTTTTTATTTTTCAGAAAAATTAAATCCAATTTTTTTTACATGTGCTACTTGCAATCCAAAATCTTTAAAAATTTATTTTGCACTCCACTTCATCGTCTTCCCCATTTTGGATAATACTTCTCTCTCTTCTAGGTTTTCTCTCTCTCTCATCAAGAACACTATTTTGCTTCTCAAATGGATCTTCATAACATTTTTCGGAAAACCCAAAAATGTAAACTCACCCTTGTGGCCCCTAAATCACATAAATAAATAAACCATTCCATCCTCCCCATTTCAGGTTACAGAACACGCATACATAAATTTGTAGACATCCATACATACGTAGAAACTAAGGCTTCACACGCAAAGAGTTTATGCACCGGTAACAGGGAAATAAAACTCCCGAATCAGAATCAGAATCAGAAGAGGAAAAAAAGGCTGATAATGTAATTTTTGAGATGTGATTCTTGGTAGTGATGCAAAGTTTTCCCTTTTATTTTTGTGCCAATTTTATTGTTATCTATTACTATTTTCTCATGTGAATATCAGAAACGTTGTGTGTTATTTGTTTTTCTTTTGGACCTTTGCAAGATTAATACGTTTGAGACAAATATTAATGTAATCTAATATTAACGTTTTAAAAGTCCACATATAAGCTTATATTGAGAATTTTATACCAATTTAATTGTATTTTAACTTGTTTTAAATGTGTTACTATTATGCCCATAACTAAACCATGGTTTAAAATCAAACCAAACTGTAGAAAATGGTTTGGTTTAGAAAATGAAATGGCTGGGTTTGTAGGAATTTTTCCAAACCTTTTTAAATGGTTTTTGTTTGAAAATAGGCAAAAAGACCGTGGAACCGTGTTCACCCCTACTTTACATGAACTTAGCCAACATATTCCTCAGTTAGTCATATCTTGAGCATACGTCAAATTCTAAAACCAATTTCCATGAAACGCTGAATCACAAAGGCTGAGGGAGCAATACCATGGATGTTGAGAACGTTCAAGATGGGAGCCATTTACTTCCTCTGTGAACCTAACCCCATACGTGTCTGAGAGCAACGAGTCCATCTTACTTCACATTGCATAATGCACATTGCACATGTTTTTGCGCATAATACACTTTTTCCAAGAGTTGGCGAAATACAATGACTGTTGAGCAATTAATTTTACATATTTGTGGTAAGATAAAGTAACCCTTCTCATTTGTAAATTAAATGTACTTGTTTCTGTAATAATCACAGTTAACTAATAATGAACAGCCTTCTTGTAATTAGTGAACATACTCGCGCAATAAACAAATTGAACTACAACTTTAGTTACTGCAGATGTGCCAATACTAAGCATGCTGTCATATTTATGACTGTACAATCATGCAAGAAGGGTATATTACATACTTATCATTGACACATTTATGAGGAAACTTTTCTTTTAGTAGAATTAATGTTTTGCATGAAAGATGTCTTTTGTGATTCATGTTTTTTTTTTTTTTTAGATATGTTAGAAATGGTTCCCTAAAAGAAGGGTGGGTGCTTGGACATTATTCTGATAAATGAATAAATTGTTTCTTGACTTTCTATACCATATTGTTTAATGAGAAAACATCACAGGGTTCTATAATTATGTTTAAGATTTATGAATAATGCACATAAATTGTTTTTCATAACCTAAATATCAGTCCTTCACGGAAATAAAGTTGGGCACTTTATTCAGTAATGTTATGCCGTTGTCTGCCTTACTATTAGGTAAAAAAGAATTATCTTGTCCATAAAATATAGACACTTTCATTTGGAAATTTAATTCAATGTAATCACTAATTGACTATTGGAGTGATTTGGAGTGCAATAAATCCTTGTTCATAACTCTGTGCTTTTGGAGTACAAGCTTCTCTATGGTTGGAAGATAGAATTCTTGACTATTTACTGAAAGATAATGTCGCCATGGGAATTCTTGGTACTTAATTATATCTGAGTGCCTATTCATTCATTAAATGTTTTCTAAATAATGATATTTGTGATTAGTTCACAGGACTATTTCATACTAATACTTACTTCTTTGTGAGGATGATAAACTGGTATATGTGAGGCACTCGAATTCTTGAACATCAAGTTGAGGCAGAATGTTGATGCTAAATTGTTTGAGTGGGTCGATTACATCTTTTCCTTTGTTTGGCTTGATGGTAGAATAAGGCTTTGACATTGATGTGGTCTTTTTGGTTGTATATGTTTCTTATAGGCTTTTTTTTAAGGAATTGCTTTAGTGGTAGATAAATACGGTGATATCAGTGTCTCTTATTCTTTTCTTTTTTGTGCACGTGGGTTTTTTTTTTTTTGGTGGGGATTCTGGCAAAGGGATGAGTTTTACTAAAGAAGGCTTAGGGCCAGATTGTTTTGTAGAAAATACTGTTATTTAAATGATATTAATAATTATACTCGGATATCATATGCATAAATATATTTATTGTCGTTTGATTTAAGTAATATCCCGAACCTTTTCTCTTTTGCAGTGCTGAGAGGTCACATCTGAAGAGGAAATTAGATCTCGAATTTCAGCAACCTGAAGAAGAATAACTTGTACACAAGTAATACCAAGGGTTTTCAGTTCTTGTGCAAGGATAGATGTTTTGGTATAAGAGCTTTGTTATGGCAATCTCAATCTCAGAAGTCCATTCTTATTAATCGCATTTTGTGATCATTGGGGAGAGAAATTTTTAACTATTTGCGGCAACATTGATTGATATCGTATTAATTTAAAAAGCTCTGGAATTTTGTGAACATATTATGTTTGTTCGATGGATCTTTCCATGATTTTCAGCACATTATAACATGTTATAAGAAATTATATTATTATCACATTTGTCCACCGTAATACCATCTATCACCAGATACCATTTTCTCGTAGTGATTACCTCTTCATCAACACTGCTGACATTTCCTTACATTTTTTACATTTATTCCAAATGTTCAAAGATCCATTTTTTTTTTCACACAATTACTTTCCCTTAAATGCAGATCCAGTGACAAAGTCAATTATATAGAGGACTGTGAATGGATGTTGGAAATAGAAACAGATAAAACTGCAATTATCTTCATTTTAATAAAAATCTACAAATTTAATATAAAGTCATTTTCGTTATCTAGGACAAGGATAGTTGACTGCCAAAGTGAACCAGCCAACGCAATATTCTCACAATTTTTTTTTTCACGGTTAAAGTTGCACTCATTTCGCTCATTGCTATTTCTGTTGGAATAGTTTTGACCTTTTCTTTTCTTCTTGCCACTAAAACTTTCAACGGGTTATCTCTTGCCTACTGATGTGTTCAACAGCCGTTTGGAAAGTTGCCCCCTCAGATAATTTTCAGATTTATGCTAATTTTTAACTTCCCAATAAGAAGAATGGCAAAAATGCACTGCCTTCCCAGTATTTTTGCTGATGGCACTCCTTAAATTGTGTACAAATCAGTAGCAAATAAGATAAAATTAGTGTCAGTACAATTATTCGATGTCACTTTTTTGTGGATAGACAAACCTGTGGATGAAAATTAAATCCACTTGCAGAGAGATCACAAAGTGAGTGGTGCGGATCAATATAAAAAATCAGTTGCATTAGAATCTGTAGTTTTATCTTTTGGTGCGGACAAATTTGTAGCCTTATCTTTTAGTTCCAGACAAAGTGAAGCAAAAGAAAAAATCAATGGAGATCCTAACACTTGTTCTTATAGTATTATCTTTTCTAGTGTGGCATGTCTTGAGATCAAATCTAAGGCGCCGGATAACCGGCAAGTTACCACCGGGGCCTTACCCTTTTCCGATTATCAATAACATTCTTCAACTTGGCAAAAACCCCCATCAATCACTAACCGAACTTTCCAAAATTTATGGTCCTCTTATGTATCTAAAGCTAGGGAGCAGAAATTCAATCGTCGTCTCATCCCCTGGAATTGCCAAACAAGTACTACAAGAACATGATCGAGTCTTTTCTTCTCGAGCAATTCCAGCAGCAGCAGCAGCATATGATCATTCCAAGAAGTCTATAGCTTGGTTGCCTGTGGCTAGCCAATGGCGAAATCTTCGTAAACTTTGTAAAGAACAAATGTTTTCGTTGCATAGACTTGATGCAAGCAAGGGTCTTCGTCAAGAAAAAATGAAGAAATTGTGCGACTATGTGCATGATTGTTGCATTAGTGATCAGGTAGTTGATATTGGTGATGCTGCGTTTGTCACATCGCTTAATCTCATCTCAGCCACTCTTTTCTCAACTGATTTTGCTCAATTTGATTCCGATTCTTCTCAAGAAACGAAAGAAATTATACGGGGTTTGTTTGAAAATGCAGCAATTCCTAATCTTGCAGACTTCTTCCCGGTTTTTAAATTCATTGATCCACAGGGTATTCTGCACAAATCCAAGAGTTACATGAGCAAACTATTTGTGATATTTGATGATTTGATCGATCAACGGTTGAAATCAAGAAGTGAGTCGCCAGATCATCCATTGAGAAACGATTTACTAGAAACCATCTTGAATCACAGCCAAGCAAGCGAATCTGAATTAACCTTGGATGTTCTAAAGCATTTACTTCTGGTGGGTAAAAATAAGTTTTACAGTACTAAAATTTCCATAGTGCACAAATTTCTGAAGAACCAGTTTCTTATCCAATTTGATAAATACAATTTTTCCATCTCACTTATACCAAGACTCAACCACTATTTTGTTTTACTATAAATAATGTGCAATTGTCCCACAATTCACCATCAAAGAATTTTACACGGCAGCTTTCACATAAAGCAGCTGTGAATTTCTAGTATATTTTTTTTCAAAAGCTCGTTTTATCAATTAAGGTAAAATACTTTTGTGCAAGTTTTCTTATGCTTTTATGTTCAGTAATTTATGCATGAATTATTCGTGGACATTCAGGTTCTTTATTAAAAGATATGAGATTCTAAGGGAATCCAAGATGAGTGTGTAGCTTGGTCACCGATGTACTCCATAAGAGAAGAGGGGTATGAAGTGTTTATTTTATTACATATAATTGTGTATGGAAGCTGCACGTATCTTACTGAGCATTTTTAAATACTCATTCTTACAAAAAATTTATAAGTTAGTTCGGATCGATTGGAACAGTAGCGGGATGGTGAATGCGACTGTCAAAAAGAATCGAAGAGATAAAATATTAAATTTATTTTCTTTTAAATTATTAGTTAGTTTTATTTGTTCAAAAAGAGTTATTTAATTTGTGGTTATGTTTTCATGTTTGAAATTATGGATATTCCAGTCTTTTTTATTTAAAGAATATTATTTTTATCGTTCCGCGAAGATATTAAATTTTTGTTAACTCTAATGTTTGTGAAATTTTGGGGCGTTACAA
>CAIGRB010042466.1:130415-155145 GCA_903798255.1 Fraxinus quadrangulata
TTACTATTCACGTGAACAGTGCACTGTTCATGCTGTTTTTCAAAAGAAAAAATCAGATTTTTCTTTCTTTTGTTTAAAAAAAATGATATTAATAATTGTTTTAAGTAATTAAATAATATTTTTTTCCTAAACGTGACTTTAAATTACAATTGTACATGTTTGTATGCTTAGCTTTAGCCTCGGGTGGTATTTTAAATTTTTTTTTTTAAATTAGAAAATTCATATTTTAAGTCTTAAGTTTTATTTATTGTTTGAGTTTTCTTGATTTGAGTATTCGCAAGATTGATAAACTTTGTCAAAAAGACATAAACTGTCTAAGAAGAGCTTAAGATTTAAACGTTCTGTTTGCGACACCCCCTCCCCTCTTTACCTGGAAGTCTTTTAATTGCGCATTCTTCAAATTAACAAAATGAAAATTGATATTTCAAAACATTCCAAATTTAAGAATATTCTATTTCCTTGAAACCTTAATTTCAAGAAAATCATATATTAGAAAATTTCTGAAAAGAAGTGGTATTTTTATAAACTTTAGGAGTTTAAAAATAATATAAAGTTTTAAACATACAATGTTATGAAAAAAATTATTGGCACGTGGTGCTCACTATTCGACACTCTCTCAAGGTATGAAATGAAATGACGTTCTTTTATCATGATTATGAGTTTTCTTGATTTACGTTATGATATATGTAATTATGTCGATAATCAAGTATTTAGAACTTTTCAAGTAGTTAAGGTAATTTCGAGGACGAAATTTTTTTAAGGAGGGGAGATTGTAATACCCCGAAAATTTTAGAATAGAATTTAATTATTTTACATGCCATATTTTTATTATTTTGAAAAGTTGAGGGACTAGTGAAGTATATTTCAAATTCTTATGCTTTTGGGTCAAATATTTGGATTTTGATAGATTGATGATAAGTATATCAATATTGTACTCATTTGATAGCTTGTAATTAATCATATATAGGGCTCGAGAAAAAGTTAATTCGGATAAGTTAGTCTCGAAATATTAAAGTTCAAAAAATTGTAATCTATTTAGTTATTTTTTTAAAAATCAAATTGAATTTGGATTGGGATAGCCACATGTATCTAAGGAACCGATGTAGGATAATTTTTTTATTGATTAGAATTCTATTTGAAGTCCAGTTGCCATTACTATCACGTATTGGGATTAGAATCACTTTTTTATTGTGATATGTTTTATGTACACATGTCATATTATGATTTGTTTACTAAAAATTTAATTCTTATCAAATTTGATAAATACGATTTTTCCATCCAAATTGTACCAAGGCTCAACTACTATATTTTTTTTACTATAAATAGTATGCAATTGTCCCACAATTCACCACCAAAGAATTTTACTCGGCAGCTTTCATATAAAGCAACTGTCAATTTCTAGTATATTTTTTTCAAAATCATTTAACTTCGACAATCTCCTGTCTACAAAATGGTAAAAGGATACAATGAACTTGTATTTGATTGGTTAGCCCCTATAGATCACTAAATTCTTGCATATACTAGGATTTATTCATTGCAGGAACAGACACTACTTCTAGCACTGTGGAATGGGCAATGACTGAATTAATACGCAATCCTGAGAAAATGTGGAAAGCTAGAAACGAGCTCTGGACTGTCATTGGACGAAACAAACAAGTTGAAGAATCGGACATCTCAAAACTTCCATATCTACAATCGGTGATCAAAGAAACCTTTAGGTATCATCCTCCTGCTCCCTTTTTAGTACCTCACAAGGCAGAAGTTGATACAGAAATCAATGGCTATACAATCCCTAAAAATGCACAAATACTTGTTAACGTATGGGCAACTGGTAGAGATTCAGGCCTTTGGTTAAATCCAGACTCATTTGAGCCTGAACGGTTTTCAAACCGTGAAGTAGACTTCAGAGGCCAAAATTTCGAGCTCATTCCATTTGGTTCAGGAAGGAGGATTTGCCCAGGATTGCCTTTGGCTGATAGAATGGTGCATCTCATGGTGGCAGCTCTAATTCATAACTTTGACTGGAAACTCGAAAATGGAATGAAACCCGAAGAAGTTGACATAAGTGAGAAATTTGGTGTTTCACTACAGAAGGCAATTCCTCTCAAGGCTTTCCCAATCAAAATGTGAAACCCCAAAAGTTTGTTTCGCCTTGCAGACTCCATTAGTCGTTGAGTCAGTCTTTTAGCAACAAACACTGTGTTGTAGAATGTGTATATTTCGTTGCTATATATTTTAGTACTTTCAATGACCTGGCATGTGTTGTCGTTGAATAAACAGTTGCTTAACTGCTGGACGCTGGTGCTGAAACAATGTGATAGACAGTGGTGTAACAACTAGAGAAACATGTTTGCAATATTATCAGTAGAATGAATTCAGTGTAAAATATAACTATAGGTATTTGATTATTGCAGGTATTTGAAACTCAATCATGCTATGACTTGCTTAGAGAAAGATCTTCCATTCAGCAGTCCTTTAAATAGATATGGAACAATATTATTCCTCCTACAATTTCATTCTTTACCTGGAGATTGTGGATTCCCTCTGATGAAATTATCCGAGAGAGGTTTGGTAATAATAATGGTCAAAATGAATATTCAAATCCTGGAAAAGCAAGATTTCAGCAGTTCTTTTGTTTCCATGTTTGCCATTGACAAAATGTTTCTCAATGAGTTGAAATTGATTTCATATAACCTTTAATTACTCTCCTTTATTTTGCGAACAACCTTCACAGGAACTTTGATTATAGCTGCAATGATGGCATAACAAAATGGTTCCAAGAAGGTTTGATAGCGAAATGCATACTTCTGTTCTGGAGTTACAAACAAGGAAGTTCATTTTGTTGACTCTACCAGATAGAATAAAACCCGTACTTCCTCAAAAGAAGAGTTTGATCCTGGCTAATACACCTAAGGATGTGAAGCCAAGAAAAGATTTCGAGATAAAAAATCTGAAGTTAAAGAAAACGAGACAAACTATATGCATCAGTTGAGTAGACAACAACAATAAACTACACTACACAACTTCCATGGCTCTGTCCTCTCTACAGATTTTTGTAGTTACAGTGACAGCATAATTCACTATTTCAAGCATCCGACCGTGGTAGACCAGTCATTGCAAGGAAGAACATAAATCAGCAATGGTGATTCTGCTAAAGGCATCATTTTTACCCACTATCGTTAGTAAAATCAAAATTATACTCCTCCATAAAAAGGAGTTGCAGTGACTGTTCAGCACGGGTGAAAAATTCTTCCGTCTCGTGTGCTGTTCTGAGAATGGATTGGCTGGAACATTGAATAACTGCATCAGGACTCATCTGTCTTCTGGTTGGTCGAGACAGCACAAGAAGTCCGAATCAAACTGCATGGTGTCCTTTCCTCGGTGCTCCTTTCTCTACCTTTCTAATCCAAATAATTTTCTCCAAAAGAGGCCTCAATTTCCAAATCCCCTGTTTCACATTCACTGCTTTCAATTAACGTCGAAGTTGTCTGTGGCTTGAGCAAACTCATGTTAAGCACTGCCGCAGTAGAGCATGTATCCTCTTACTCAGCCATGAGCCACCCCAATTCAACCCGTCTTCCCGCTAGGTAGGTGGGTGGGTTTTAGTGGAAATTGAAGAGATTACACGGTAAAATTATCATTAATTAACGGTTTTTGACATCAAAAATAATAATTAAGTTCCTGTACATTCTTTTCGAACAACATAAGATTAATAAAAACAATTTAATACATTACCACAAGTGTTACCTATGAGACTACTAGAAATTTTTCTTGATTTCTTTTGCTCAAAATTTTTAAAAAGTAATATTAAAATTTTAAAGTAGCGGTTAGGAAATAACAGCAACCATATATTAAAAAATAAAAGTCCAACAACTATTTTTAAAAAATACCTTTTAAAGTATGAAAATTCAACTACAATTAAAAAATAACGTTGAAAGTATAATGACCACTGAGAATTTTACCCTTAGGTTAATTATGAAATAACCGTACTCCACAAAAAGATAAATAAAATTTTAAAAAAATAAATAAAGAAAAAATTTGGGGGTCATCTTCATCCCCACATGACACCACTTAAATCCGGCCATGTCCTTGTTTGACCCAATTTTGTAAAACTTATTATTATCAAAACTTATTTTTAATTGTGCATTTTATAATATTGAGGTCATTATCGTTCAAAAATGTTTCTAATCATATAGGAAAGATATATTAAAAGACTGGTGGTGACGACCTTTTGAATTATATGCCAACTACATCGAAAGCGTTGCAAAGGTGGTAAGGTCTAATATTCACTTACAGTCGTTTATTTGGCTGCACAAAGTTTAATATATTAATTGAATAACGTTATTAACTTCTGCATCGTGCAATTGTAAAATTATTGTAGCTTTTAATGACCTAAAATATATTATACGGCGTCTTGACTCTAAAGTTAACTAACTTATCTTATACCATAGTTCAAAAGTTCCATAAACTCGAGTTCGAATTCCAGTTTTCCCTGATAAATCCGCCACCTTATAAGAGCCATATCAACATTAAAAAATCAAGTATTAGACGAAATTCTTGTCTCACGTATTTGTCTTCCATGAGACTAAACGGCAATGTTTTTGACTAATACTGAAAAACATGGAACATAATTTGCAGCTATAAAATTCATGGGAGTCAAATACGAAGAGGAACAAAGGAAAAAATCAATGGATTTTCTAACATTTTTCCTCGCAGTATTATCTATTGTAGTGTGGTGTGTCTCGAGATCAAATCTAAGGCTCCGGAGATCCGGCAAGTTACCTCCGGGGCCTTACCCTTTTCCGATAATTGGTAACATTCTTTAACTTGGCAAAACCCCCCATCAATCACTAACCAAACTCTCCAAAACTTATGGTCCTCTCATGTATCTAAAGCTAGGGAGCAGAAATACAATCGTCATCTCGTCGCCAGATATTGCCAAACAAGTACTACAAAAACATGACCAAGTCCTTTCTTCTCGAACAATTCCAGCTGCTGCAGCAGCATATGATCATTTTAGGAAGTCTGTGGCCTGGTTGCCTGTGGCTAGCCAGTGGCGAAATCTTCGTAAAATTTGGAAAAGAAACCGTGCAACTATGTGCATGACTGTTGCATTAATGATCAAGTAGTTGATATTGGTGGTGCCGCCTTTATCACATCCCCTAATCTCGTGTCAGCCACTCTTTTCTCAATTGATTTTGCTCAATTTAATTCCAATTCTTCCCAAGAAACGAAGGAACTTGTACGGGGTTTAATGGAAGTTGGAGCGGTTCCTAATCTTGGAGACTTCTTCCCGGTTCTCAAATTCATCGACCCACAAGGTATTCTGCACAAATCCAAAAGTCACATAAGCAAAGTATTTGTAATATTTGATGATTTGATCAATCAACGGTTGAAGTCGAGAAGCGAGTCGTTGGATCATCCAGTGAGAAACGATTTACTTGAAGCCATCCTGAATTACAGTCAAACAAACGAATCCGAATTAACCTTGGATGTTCTAAAACATTTACTTTTGGTGAGTAAAACAAGTTTATAGTCGACCTCTTCTGTTTTTAAAAATGCTAAAGGTCTACAGAAAAGAATAATGAACTCATATTGAATGGTTAGCCATTATACATCACTAATTTCTTGCATATACTAGGATTTATTCATTGCAGGAACAGACACTACTTCGAGCACCATGGAATGGATAATGACTGAATATTAATGCAATCCTGAGAAAACGTCGAAGGCTAGAAACGAGCTTTGGACGGTTGTTGGACGAAACAAACAAGTTGAAGAATCAGACATCTTAAAACTTCCATATTTGTAATCAGTGGTCAAAGAAACCTTTAGGTACCATCCTTCTAGCCCTTTTTTATTACCTCGCAAGGCAAAAGTTGATACATAAATCAATGGCTATACAATCCCTAAAGATGCACAAATACTTGTTAACGTATGGGCAACTGGTAGAGATTCAACCCTTTGGTTAAATCCAGACTCATTTGAGCCTGAACAATTCTTAGACCGTGAAATTGACTTCAGAGGCCAAGATTTCGAGCTCATTCCGTTTGGTTCTGGAAGGAGGATTTGTCCAGGATTGCCTTTGGCTCACAGAATGGTGCATCTCATGTTGGCAACTTTGATTCATAGCTTCGACCGGAAACTCGAAAAAGGAATGAAACCTGAAGTTGACATAAGCGAGAAGTTTGGGCTTTCATTGCAGAAGTCAGTGCCTCTCAAGGCTTTCCCCATCAAACTGTGAAGCCTCAAAGTCTGTTTTACCTCGCACACACTGTTCAACAGTCTTTTAGTAACAAAGATTGTAGTCGTAGAATGTATGTATTACGTTGCTAAATATTTTTAGTGACCAAGGCATCTGTTGTCATTGAATATGTTTTAAAATGGCTGTGATAACCTTCTGAATTTTTTACAAGTTGATATGAACTTTCCAAATTTTAACTACAATTCAATATTTTCGTATTCTACACTTGAGCATAGAAAAATGAACTATTGATGAGATTCTAAATTTATATAATCTAACAGAACCATCATCCTCCATTTTTTCACTTTCTTTGGCCTTCTCAAATGCAGATACAGTGACACAACGCTTTGCTTAGGATCAATTAATTATATGCTGAGGACTATGAAATGGACTCTATCCAAATGGTGGATTCTAGCTCCCTAGCTTCTTAGCTGCTTTAGGGTGATAGTTTGGTCCCACTACGGCAATAACTTCTGCTAGTTCTTGCTATGTTATTCTGCCCAGGCCAGGTTGAGGAAGATTTACAAGGCACGCAAAAAAAAATAAAAATGCAGATGGACCAGGGACATACTACCTGTAATGATTCATTCATTCACAATAAATAATAAATAAAAAGAAAAAAAACTCCCAAGTTCCATAGTTTTGGGCTCACTACAGTAGACGGTTTATGAGGGTTAGGTAACCTGTGCAAATATTAGCCTAATACATATTGAAGCCTCGTGGAAGCACAGCAAATAATATTCTAATCCTATTCTACACTTCAATGCTGTCGCAAAGAACAAACTCAAACCTTACTTTATTGTTTTCATTGTATTGTCATCACAACTGTTCGATTGCACTATGCTGAACATATGGGAGATTAGAACTCATCTCCACATAATCATTGATTGCATAATCCTAGATAATAACATTTTCACCCTCTAAAGAAACAAAATTGCAAGACGGTTGAAGGGAATAAAAATAAGGTAACATCATAATATGTCCATTGAACGAGATTACGGGTCGCTCATTTGAAGCGCAGACATGCAACTGGTGGTGACTCAGATTGAGATGCATTGTTACCCCCATTTTAGCAACCGATAACATCGATAAACTAGCATCATGCTTTAACTTGTACTAGCAAATTTGGTTCTTTTAGCAGTGCGAGGTGTGAAAAGCTTTTTCACAGAAGCAACTGGATCATCCACCTGTACAGCAGTAACAAAAATACAATCAACACATGATGAACTAATAATTACATAAGCAAGATTCATGCCATAACCACAGTTCAGTCATTATTATGTGCCACTTTTGCAACAAAAGTTTTATCATCTGCAGCAATCCTGACAAAATTTCGGGGAAATGACAAAAATTGCCTTCACCAGAGTCTTTCTACTGCCATAGCTGACAAAAGAATCTAATATTTTCCCCATGTATTCAAGAATCCTTTAATTACATTTAAATTTGAAGTAATTAAATAAATCAAAATGTATTGACAAATTTTGAATCCAAAAACATTAAAAATAATCTATAATCTGCTCTCTCGCTCATTCTTTTCCACCTTTACTTTCCACAGTAACATTAACATAAAACTTAACCACAACAAGACTCGTGACCATCAAGGTGAAAAACACTCTTAACCATCACCATCATATTGTCAGCACAACTCTGATGCTTGGACTCTTCGAAATAGTTGGAATACACGTGTCGGACACGACACGACATGGGTATGGGATATGTATCGAATCCTCCAAGTTTCAACTAAGATACTTCGTCGTTTTTGCTTCTTCTTCCTTCTTTTTCTTCTTTTTTTTTTCTTTTCCTTTTCTTACCATTTTCATCTTTCCCACTTTTACTCTCTATAAACCTAGTGTCGTCGCGGAAAGGGTGGATAAAGACGGCGGTTTTCCCTTCTTCTTCTTTCTTCTTTCTTTTTTTTTTTTCTTATTTCTCTCTCTATATTGGTGGTTTATGATTTTGTTTGTATAAAATGAAAATGAGTTCCATATAGTGTTACTTAGTGCTTCACTAAAGTCCAAATTACAATCCAGTTCCTCATTTTCTATTTTATATAATATCTAGTAATTTTCATTATTGAAAATTAAACTCCAAAATTCTATTTTTTTCGTCTTAACCCAATATTGGATACCAATTTCCTTCATTGTGAATAATTAATTAGTAAAAAAAATTGAAGTTTGAAAGATGTACCCACGTACCCGTGTCCGAAATTTGGACTATTTTTAGGTATCCAACATTTTAGAAAATAAAAGATCTGACACTCAGATACGTACCCGTATCCAATATCCGTACCCGAGTCCGAACATCATAGCAGCACAATAATCAGTCAGCTTAGTTCAAAAACATAGTGCTATCAACCAGGCTAACAAGCAAATGTCGTGAACCACAGAAATAAACCATCATAGCAGTTTTTCAACTACTACATATACACAAAACCACAAACAATGTCAATAGACAATGCACCTCAGAACACGAACTTATTAGCAATCTCTTGAATCCATGTAAAGTTGGTAATTCTTCATATAAGTTGGGCACTTAATATAGATGTAGGAAGTAGATAGCAATTAACGTTTAACATGGAAGTCAACTAGCACCCTATTGCATTTGATAATAATTGAAAGAGATCAACATGAGGACTAACAAATTTTAAGTAGCAGATATTTTCCATATTGCAATTTTATAATGATGAAGATTTCTGGTAACCGGTTTTCTAGGTTTATACTATAATATAACTAATTAACTGTCTGAACTTAACAGTCTATCCCAGAACAGTGTATAGGATTGAGGTTTGCTCTAGAGACGTTATTCCTTTTAACGACTGCAGCTTGGATGGAACCTTTAATTTTTGCATTCATTTCTCAAGTAATTTTAAATATGAGCTCCTCTATGTTTCTCCATTTTCTCAAAAAAAAAAAAAAAACAAGGTACTTGTCTAAGTAATCAAGATGTAAAATTTTCATTTTACCTGAAACAAGGAAGATGAAGTTGCATTGTTGCACAAGGAGTGACCTTGTAAAGCAGATAGTGTTTGTAGCCATCCAGGAACAGAATTTCCACTTGACATAATCCAGGGGCAAAAATGCCTGTGCTGCTTGATTGGATTGAACTCCATTGCTTTGTCAAATGATGGCAGTTCTTTATATTCACCTACAGGACATCATAAGCAACCTCACAAATCTTCATAATCAAAAGCAAGAAAGCTTGGTATAAACATAACCAGTGATTAGATTTGTGAATAGCTTATCTATACTTGAAAAAGCAGAGGATCCAACTAGACAGATCAAAGATAACAGAGACTCAAACATCTTCATGAAATCCAGTTGCTTAATTGCTTCATTTATGGAAAAAGAGTTCAGCAATAAATTAGATTAAACAACACGGCAACAGTTTGTGTTCATTATGTTAGAAGCATATATTTTGACAGAAAGCAAGACAGTAGAATTATTTCAAAAAAAATATGAAGTAATACGCTGGAAAAGAAAAGAATATATCCAGGAAGCGAAAACATAATTCTTGCAGCTTTGATCAATGTGCTTTTTAGACAATAATATAGGCCTGTTAATGGAATTAAAGGTAAAATGGAACTCAATTCATACCAGAATCAAGGTTGAAAATACATGTAAACAGAAATGAACTTACTTGTGCTACAGGAAGCACTTTTATGTTTTACAGGCTGCACGATTGGCACTAGTCCCCTGTCTTCAGCCAGCATTTCTCCATTAGTCTCACCAGCTTCACCATTTCTACTTGCAACATTATCCTCTGGGGCTGAGCAAGAAAATTCTCCTGCATGAGGCCTATCATCACCAACTGCTGAATCGCTGACGGTTCCATTATTTGGCAAGTTTTCATCTACAACGGCAACTTCTGCAATAGTTTGAGGTACTATTAATGAGTTTTCTGTGATCAAATCAGGTTTACTTGTTAAAGAAGTTTCCTTGTCGATATTTTTATCCACTGGTGACATATCTTGGTTTGCTCCCGGTTGCAACAAACTCTTATCAATTACATGATCTTCATGCACAGACTCAGCTGAAATTCTTGCCCTTAAACTCTGTCCAATGACAGGCAAAGATATCATTGCTCTATAATTCTGCTTTGTTGGTGGAGGGCCACCAGCAATCGTGAAACTTAAGTTTTGCGATCTTTGATTTAGTGATGTGGAGACAGTTGTAACGGCATTTACTGCACCCTCCCTACTTTCAGTATTAATCTCACAGCCCAAAGAACTTCCAGGTTCACTGCTCTCCTCATGGGCAGAGTGATTTCTACCATTAACTTCGGTAAATCCTACTAATTTTAAGTATTCCACAGGGCGTGGGACTGTAGAGAAAGCCCACAATCCAACACTAGCTCCACACAGCTTACAATCCAGAACAACAGAATTAGGATCAAGCTGCAAGTTAACAGAAGCCTCACTGTCCTCATTTGCCTTCACATTGCCATCAGTACACAAAGAATAAACACTAATTCTTTGATTTTGTTTGTTAGACGTAGCAAAATTGGCATCTTTGATAGATTGGTTTTGTCCGCCCTTGCAGTCAACTATATAAGGTAATATATGAGGTTCCCAGCCACATAAACTTATAAGCTTCAGTGCCTGCACGTTTTTCAAATATTACACACTGCACTGAAAATGTTATAAAAATGGGTATTGTCATCATATGGAGCCATCTTGTTCAAGAAAGAAAAATAAAGGCTCGATATAAAAGCATATTTGGAAAGTGTTTATAAACAATTTAAATTATAATAAGTGGTGGATAAGGTGGTAGTACTTGTGATCCCTAGAAATGTGTAAATAAAAAGTGTCTTAAGAGTGTTAATAAACAGTGTATAAACATGAGCTAATCATAGGCTAAGTATTAAAACTTGAACAGTTAAGTACAAATTACACAAAGAATTGGAAAATAAAAGCAGGATGTACATTATATCATACAGAAAAGCAACACGGGGCGAGCCTTTTTTGTATTAGTGGATGACAGATAGTCATATTTTATGGACTGAGTTAGAGATTTTAAGTTACGCGTTTTTTACTTAGAAAACTTTTGTTATCAGCATCAGAACTTTTAGAATTGGCAAGCATTGTACTGTCAAACCTGATAATATAAGATGCAAGAAACTGAGTCAGGTTTGTTTCCGAGGTGTTCTGTCCAAGACGTCTCAGCAGATACATGACACTCATCAGATGAAAATTCTCTTAGGAATATCTCCAGTTGAGGGCTTCTCATATTATCAACTGCTACAGGCGAAATCACTGGAAGAGCTGAAAGCTCAAATAAAGAAGAACAGCGTTTCTTGTAATCCTCAACCAAAACAGCCCTTGGTGTAGGTGGAAACTGTGCGAGTTCTTCGCTGCATGAATTGTTAAGCCATGGGCAAAGTAGTTTATGCCCAGTTTCCAGCTTCAAGCTAAATACCATAGCTGCTTTTTCAACTAATATCACACAATACAAAAATTAAATAAGATAACATCAGTACATAGCATTACTTTGATAAACCTTCAAAGAACCCTGGAGAAGATTAATTTTAAATTCACTCTTAAATAGCAACAAATTGAAAGAAAATCATGACTTGCCTTGTTGCTGTGCCCAAGCTGAAGGAGTAGAAAAAAGGAGACGTGCCCCACATGATTCGCAGGCAATGGTGTCAATATCAACATTAATCCAACCCCTCCTAGCACAATTCACAGGACTCACCACCTAAAGATAGATTAATTTATTTTAAAAACAAAAGACTATGACAACATTTTCAGGGGGAAAAAGTAGGAAACCAAAAAACAGAAAGCATAATAGTTCAAGAATTAAGACTACGATTTTCCTGTAATGATCCAATTTTCTTTCAATTAAATTATTGTTTCCCGTCAGAAAAAGTTACTGCAATTATGAAATCAAACCTGTGGCCTGGCAAACCACGTCATGGACTTGAAAGTAGCCAACCTCCTTAACAAATCACCACGATCCCATGGCCTGCACCGTGGAGCTTGAGCTGATTCAGCTGAACCTGAAGCTGAGTTTTGCAATTCCTCACACACATTGCCTTTCAATTTCAGTTCGGTTAACGTGACTGGAGATGATGAATTCATGCGTTTCTTGCCTCTCATTGATTGAACTCCATAGGTACTGGATGAATCATCAACAGAAACAAATAAACAATACAGAAATCTTTTCACTTCACATATTGAACAACAATAAAAATTATTAAATCGCATACCAACAAGGAAATCAATGAATAAAGGGAAATTAAAAATATTAATAAAATAGATGGTCCTGAAACAATCCAAAAAAAAAAAAAAGCAGAGAATTAAGAAAATCCAACCTTCCAGCTTTTGAATAGCAAAACTAGGATAACGGAAACCATAATATTGTGAAATTTCAAATTCCAGATAGGAAAAATAGTGTAATTACACAAAATCATCCCTAGGTTTAGTAACAAAATGAACTCGCGTATGATTATCAAATAATCAGATTTTCCAAAGATAAACGCAAAAAAAAAATCCTTGCAAATAAAATAGAATACATAGAGACCTATACCTGGTGTCGCCAGTATTAGGTTTGGATTTGGGAGTAGATTGAAACAGCTTATCCATTACTGCTTGAAACCTCTTTTCAGATTCGTCTCCCATTTTACACAAAAACGGTTTTGCCCTCGTTCGATCCTCCGTAAATAACACCAAGACGCCCTCCTTTCTCCTTCAACTCCACCTTCCCTCGTAAAGCACTTGGGCCGCGTACAATATGACATCCTGATTTACCTATTATGTTTTTAGTAAAGGATAACAAAAAGATACATTTTTCTTTAAAAAAATTTATTTTATCACTGAATTTTCGAAAAAAAACATTACTCTACTTTAATCTGTCTCAATAAGATCAATTTTAGACACTCAGATTATTAAATATGTTACATATGGGCTATAAAATTGAAAAATAATCATGTTTAAAATTATAATTAATGTAATATTCATATCCAAATTTAAGCTATGTTTAGGTGGGTTAATAAAGGATTTGGACATTAAGCCCCTATTAAAATTTAAATTTTAACTTAAATCAAAATTAACAATTAATTTTAATCATGTATTTCGTGTGATCCATAATTTTTCAATCACTATTTATTAATTTTTATCAAAATTTATTAAAATTTTGATTTTAATCCAATCAAACCGGGGCTAATTCACGTGATGAAGGCTAATGGAATTATTAATATTGAGAAAAAATAAAATTCAGTAATTTGATTCTGACAAATTAAAGTTATGCAACCTAATTGAAATTTGAAGTTTAATAACCAAAAATGAAATTACCCCACTTATATGAACAAACTAAAATAGAAAATTACAAATCAGGTCCTGTGCATATATTACATATATAACACTTTGCATTCAACTTCTTAACAATTTTATTACTTTTCAAAATTTTAATTATTCCTTCTTTCGCTTTACCATGTATCTTATTCATAATTTACTTCATCTCGAGTCACGAGACTAAATTAGTCAAATAAATTATTAATCATTTTCAATTTTTTTTACACAAAAGTATAAAATTTATTAGATTGAATTTGAAAACTAAGAATTTTCAATTTTTACTCATTTCGAGTTAAAGTTTTTATTAATGTTCCTATGGGATTATTACCCTTTCATTTTTTTCAAAAATTCATTTTTTCAAAACTCATTTTAACCACACATTCTCTCATAAAATAATTTTATACTCAAAATTAAAATTTTTCCTTAATTTTTAACCATATTTTTCAACAAAATACTATTTTAAAATGTATTTTGATCCAAAAATGAGACTCGGACAAGCACTTAGTGTGTGTTTGTCTCCCATTATTATAGAAGAAATAGAGTAATGAATAGTATTTTTTTGAGAATGTATTGTTGAAATTTAAAGTAATTTTATTGATTTGAATGTAAAATATTTTATGAGAGTACATCATGATATGACAGGCGAAGAATTGCTTGGGAGAGCTTCAATGATTACTCAGATTGACACGGAGAACATGCACCTAAAGTTGCCTTCATGTTTCTAGCAAGGGAAAAATTGCCTTTGGCTCCTCTGTGAGACAAGTTTTTCGAAGGAAACGATGGGCTTTACTCCATATAATGGGAAGACTACCAGTGCTTTAGATATGCTATTGAAAGTTGCTCCAAAACTCATGAAGTTTGATACATAGATACACAAGGATTAAAACTTTTCTTTGAAGAGAAAAATAAGAAAATAGCAATTAATAGTGTAGGAATTTTTTTATCAATTTGTTGTTACCTATTCTCCGATTGTAATTAGAATGGTTTCATAGTGAAGTATTGTACGTTAAAAGGTGCGTTACACACAAAATTGTATCGAATAAGAATAAATTTAGTCCATCTATTATTTGGTAAAACTGCTTGTCTTGTCAAGTCTAAAATTATATAGATGGTGTTTTCTCTATAAAACTTGCACTTAAACGCCTCGGCCAAATTCTTTTTCCAATTTTTGTGTTGATAAACTTTTTTTTTTTAAATCTCAAATCTACATGTGGTAGAAAAGTTTATTCATTTTATTACTTTCTTCTTCTATCGGTCCAAGAATAAAGAGCATTTTCAATTTATCTTACCTTATTAAGAATTGGAACGGAACATCACTACCTTGTGAATGAGGAATTCATTTTATCAAACGACCAAAGTCGACAAAACAACTACTTAAAAAGCGTAGCCAAACATGCTTTCTCAAAGATGTTTCTCCATTATCTATGTAGTAGATATTTAATTCGGAGGTCATCCCACCATGCTATGAGTGTTTTTGTTTTTCAATAATCACTCAAATACGGGGAAGCTAAGGTGGATAATTTAACCAATTATAAACCCGTCACCCTTTAGTTCAACTAGTTGAAGGCTGACACAATAAAGAGACAATCCCAATTACTCACTTGCAATAAAAATATTAGTACAAATCTTAAAACACTCTAGCCAGTTCAGTGAGACTGAACCTGTCGATGTCTCGACTTATTAGATGGTGCAACTAAATTAGGTAGAGAAGCAAAAGTTCCACCATTATTCTCATCTACTCACTATTTATGGAATTGGAAATAGAGCCATGAAAGCATTATTAACAGTTTGGCAGAGAAACCCCACAAGTGGCAGCCATTTTCTTTGCATTTGGAGAGTTAGCATACGGCTTGAAGTTGGGATTCTTGAGATACTGGCAAAAGCAAGGCTGCTGCTCCTTGATCTTACTGCAGCACTGTTTCGACGGTGGAGACCCCGACGAGATAGCCGGCAAGCAAGGGCTGAGTGCAGTTGGGTTGCACGTTACACTCTCTGAAACATTTGCTCCACAGGCCAGAATCAGTACTAGAACTGCGAACACTGCAAATTTAGATGCCTGCATTTTGAAACTTGTGGGATGTTAAGGAGTTGTTATAACTGGTGTGGTTGAGTGAAGAAGTTAGTAATGATCAGTTCTATTTATAGAGAAGTGGAGGAGGTGTACAAAAGTTTATCATCTATGTGTCGGCTGGTGGGTAAGCCACAATTTCTTTCTAGATTGTCTTGGACAATAGTGGCGGAGCCAGAATTCGAACCGAGTAGGAGAATTTAGTTGCGGAAACTTTTCTAGCACAAAATTTAAAAATAACTAAAAAATTTTTAAAAAATGCCATATAAAAATGTACATCTCAAAAAATAACTTTGCCTACCACTTCACAATTTTTATAAGACGTAACATGGATAGTACGAATGATTCGATACTAATTTATCGGCATGTGTAGAAGTTTGAAGTTACTAGAAATGGGCAATATTTATTTTATTTAAATTTTAATCTTCGACACTACTACTATGAAACGTTAAGTCGAATGTGTCGATTTCACTTTGGAAAATTGTTCTTTTTTAGACTGGAGATTCTAATATGATGCTATTGGTAAAAAAAAAATGTAATTAATATGTAAATTCACATCAAATCTAAGGCGAAAATGGATGGAAAAAAGAAGAAAGAAATCCAGTTCAAATCTATACTATAGTGGATATTTATATTTATATTTTTTTTCCAAAAATTAATTCTAAGATTATCATATGTTTGTACGTGCTAAAAACAGGTGGCAGTATATCTATGGTAAATTGAACTTTTCGCCATTTGCTTGGTGTGAACAAATCTTATGAAAATTCAAGAAGGATTCTCAAGGAAAAAAAGTGGATATTGATATGATGAAACGAATTGAAATCTCACATAAATTTTGAGGAATTGTGTCGGCCATCATCATTAGAAAATATAGTTATCCCTTGGCTAATGTTAATAACTTTTTATTAAATACATTTTCCGAAATTCACGAGCACCGTTCACTTATTTGTCACTCAGTTTTATTTATTTAAATTTTAAACTGTTTGTAACACTTCCCAAACTAATCTTGTTTTGTGTAGAGATTTAGATAGTAAAACACAATATTAAAAATGAGAACGAAACTAAAATTTTGATTATTCTAGTCGTATCCAATATTAGGTATGAACGCACAATTAGAATGGATGCACACACGTGCATGAGGGATTGGACCTACATCACCACCACAAATTGTCATGCATTAATTTCATTTTATATTTTTCTAGTGATGCCTTTCGGTGGTATTGATTTGAGTACTTTTGGCATTAACTCTCATGTTTGGTTTGGTGATATGTAGTCTCTTGTTAGTTCTATCTCTGTATTTGAAATTTGGAAAATGTGGCACTGTAGAATTGGTCTTTAATTTATTGTATTTACAAATAAATTAATTCTTAATCTTTCAATACTGTAACATAATTAGTTTCTAATGAGAGAAACCGTCTAAATTTTCATTGAATGGCATTGGATTTGGTATATTTGAAGGTATTTTTCAATGGTCCTAACCGTGTACTGATTGATCTGGACTTAAATAAGAAAGTAATGAATTTTCAAATTTCGCACTTGTTTCTTTCTTTCTTTCTTTTTTTGGTGTATGATCGAACATATTATTGGTAAGAATATTGAAGTTTCTTCTCGAAAGGAATAGCTTAATTATTTATAAGTTCATCATCTACCTCATGTCTAATCGATGTCAAAATTTGTTCACACGATCAAATAAAGTAGCATAGCTAGGTCTTTGCGTCAGGACCATCGCCTATGTGAGTACAACCACCTTTAGAGTCAACCAAGGCCATTGCTATCCAGTTTGGGCACACTACCCTTGTCCAACTGCAATTGAAAATTCGTCTTGTGCATCCACATGGCGGAGTTTGTTTTGTGGCCTATCTTTGATACCACTTATAATGGAATTAAGGTTTCATTCCAAAAGGTTAACTCATATAAGGTAAAGCATCTTAATTTCATATAATGTGACTTCACACATTGTGACTTCCCAACATCTTTCGGTCTAATGTTAGAACCATCTTCAATTCTACAAAATGAAAATTGTCTTTTCGTGATGAATTATAGCTCCCGTAGGGACTAGAAATTGAAGGAATTCAAGGAAACAAAGGACTCCTCTAATGATAAACTTGCCCTTTGACGAAGGCCAAAGGATCATAAGCAGAAAAAAGAAACAAGATCTTTGAGCTACTTTATTCTTTCAACGACTCATGCACTACACATCCATTGCACGGTGACTTGGATACAAATGAAATCAAACAATTGAATTTGGAGCATTATTCACAGCACCAGGGAAGCAGTCACACGTGAAACTATCGAGTGCATGATTAATCGTCGCTTGGACATTGATTGAGAATAAATTCGCACAACTAGTTCCAACATGATGGAGCAAAAAAAACAGTCGATATAGTATTGAATCAGTGAATCGGACGGAAAATTCCAAACAAATTAAATTATTGCTAAATCCACTTTCTTTCTTTTTTCTCAAAAAACATCATTAAAATTTCATCTCCAATTAAAGAAGAGTGGTATCTGCATGGCCAATTACCAAATTTATAGTGGCTATGTTGATCCACTAAGAATTAGTGTCACCACTTGTAACTATTCTCCCCCAATACTAAAATAAAAAACATTAAAATCATCAAATGTGTTCCACGTTGAGCGCCCCTGTATAGGAATACTTGAGAAGAAAGAAAGGTCGTTTAACTATTCACGTAAATTTGGCCTTTAAAGCAACTATAACATAAGAGGCTGTGTTACTTGGGGTAGTAAATCACAAATACAATTTCTCGTTCTACATATTCAATCAAGGTTGCCACTACGAAGATATAGCTAAAGAGAGAGACAATGGTTCGGGAATGGAAAGAATTGACAGATGTGGATGGAGGTGCCAGTCATGGCATTGATGTTTTTCAAGTCCTGTGTGTAGTTTTGGGTACCATTTTTATCATAGTAGTAGCAATCACAACATGTGCAGATGGTGCAGTACCACGAGACAAAGGTGCAGCTGCAGATTCGGGTGTTTATGGGAGCACTTGTGAAGCCGGCTGTGGTGCAGCTTGTGGTGGATAACTAGCAGGTAAAGCGCAGAGGCCAGACTTGAATACCCTCAGCAGCTACAGTTTGAGAAGAATGCATCCATCTTTAAAGAAAAAAGAACTAGTTAATTCTGTGTAGCGAAAAGCCAATGAGCCATTTTGACGTCATTAACTGTTTACTTCATCCAATACCTGTTTCAACTTGTCCCTTCATATTTAAATGTAAACATGCCCTGAATGTGGTAAAAGAGCAACTTCTATGGGTCAACGGCTAGACACATGACAGAAATCTGTTGGAAAATGCTACTATAGCCATTCCACAAATGAGAAAAATCTCAACACTGGTGGTAATACAATATTGTAATGTAGTGACGAACAGTTCACTCTCCGCGTCCTTCAGTGAATTCAGAGATAGATGCTGTATGTAGCGAAATTATTTTAGCGATGTTTATTAAACCGCTAATGTAACTGGTTTGAATTGCTTCAATGAACCAGTCGGCAGTTGAACCAGTCAGGAACTGTTCAAACCACAAATTTCTAATTTTTTGAACCAAGTGTTTTTTTAAAATCAGACCAGTTCAACAAGATAAAATTAAAGGTGCTTCTCTCGCAAACTAGGGACCTTAAAGTTACCTAACAATTGAACCATCCACTTACCCGTTACATTAACCGTCAATCAATGGGTCGGGAACTCATAACTACGAGTCTCACTAATGCAGAATTTTTCACTAATCAATTTGTATTCACTGGTAGAAACAGGTTTGTGCCATTTTTAAACATTTGTAAGTAGATATTGTTGCTTTCATAAGTTTACATTATAGATTTAATGTGCAATAAAAGCTTTACTTCTGCACTAATTTACAGGATTTTTATAAGTATTTACTAATGCCACATATTATCACGGACAATTCTGTTTGATTCTTTTTAACAATTTATCTCTATCTTGGAACCAATATTATGCAAAACATAGGTAGCACTCAAAATAAATAGACAATCATTATGGGAAAAATCTTCCAAAGCAGCGGGAAAGCACGACAGGACACTATTACACTCCAGATCTTGTAATGATAATTAAGTTAAAAACGCCATTAGTCACCCAAATTATAATCCATTTTCATCTTGGTCACCATCGTTTGTCTGTTTCGAATCATTCATCCTTTTCTGTCGTATTCAGTAGTCTAGAAGCAAAAATGTCGAGGAAAAATACCAATTTCTGCAGCAGTTTCAAAATATGAAACTATGGCTTACACACCCATCAATCCACTTTATCAATAACTTGACTGCATATGAAGAATCAGTTTCAATCAAATCAATGCCAATACAAAAAAAGAAAATATGTGAATCCTTTACGAATTGAAAAGTATACAATTCATTGAGCCAAATCTGTTCAGTTGCAGTTTTTCCTTTATTTTTTAGCCTTCAATGCCACAAGGAGCCATCATCACTTTATGGCAACTGGCAGGTGCTCATACTATCTTTGGACTTATATTTGCCAAGCATTTCAGCAACAGTCCTGCAACGACATTGGTTCCCAGGCCGGATAACATCCCCGTAAACAGCCATTTCAATAATGTCAAGCTCTTTATCTGGAAAAAAAAAAAGAGGAAATAAAAGGAAAAACACTAATTTTAAATTATTGCCCTAGCAAGAATATAGAAAACTCCTGCAAATAGTGAGAGAAGTTTTTTATCATCATTTAAATTCTTTAAGCATACTCTGTAAACTGGAACGACTAGTTAGTTCAACAGACCCTTTAAGCAATTCGGGTCTGGTAATGTGTGCCCCATCACCCCAACCCAAAATAAAATAATAAGGATTAGAAGAAGATAAAGTACACAGAAAAGACAATAAATGAAAACCTCGTCCCACAGCAAAAGAAAATAAATGGGGTATAGATAAAGAGGACATTTGTTGAGCTTGTCGAGTAGGCTGATTAGTGGAGTTCACATGCCCAAGAGTATAATTTCTCCCTCTGAAGGACATGCCACTTCTGACTATTTCACAAACCTCGAAAAAACCAGTTCTTCATAGATCTCAAGATTTTTGGGCAGCTTACATCACCTTGAAGTTATAACTATGGAAATTTCAAGTTCAAAAGGGACAAGGGATTAAATTGCTGTCCTGAATTTGGCATATCACTGACCAGCCTCATTCCCAGAATTTGCTGAGTTCTTCTGTTCATGTTACAGTGCATCGCGTTGAAGCTCCTAGATTTCTAGAGAAAATGCCCATCGTCGAGTAGAGAGGAGCATCTCATGGAATTTGGTAAGACGCTACTCCTCAATGTCATGAATATAATGTCAGGCTTCCTTTAAACCTTGAACACTTCTAGCTGACTATAACTTATTAGATGAAGAAGGTTCAATTCAACTGGATAAATGCTTAAAGGTGAAAATGACAGAAGCTCCTGTTCAGCACCTACCAGGTTCTTCAAAGGTAAGTGAAGTTAAAAGTGAAGCTTCACACGTCAGAATTGGAGGGATTCTAAGTCAAGAAGCAAATCTAATCCAATATCTTGTTGTGAAAGTGAATAAAGCAAAGCGGTACTATTCTATTTATGACATGGAATTTTATGATCTCGCTCAAGGTATTCGCTACTGGCATCACCATTCAGTTTCAAGGAGTTTGTGCTGTATTCCAACTGTGGGGCACTTCAATACATACACTCCTGAAAGAAACTGAATTATGAACATGGTAAATAGATTTCTTTCTTGCAGCAATATTCCTCTGCCATTGATCATAAAGCTGGAACCAAGAACACAGTACCCAATCCTCTTAGTTTTGGTAGTCCATATCTTACTTCTAAGACCCCGTAGGTTTCATTTTTATAAGAAGAGATTACTCCAATTAAGGATTGGGACAAGAAAAGATTAAAGAGAAGAACATAAAAGTGATGGAAGTTTCATGTACCTGTGAATTTGATGTCACAAGAGTACCCTTTCAACTGAGCTGTATCAACATCCTCCTTGTTCGCCTTGAACCTATTGACCCTTGTTTGAAGAATCTGGCAATTCTCTGCCACTGACTCCCCACCTGCAACAGAATAACAATACTCACTCGTATTTCAACAACAACGGAAGCACGCAACTCTGAACAATTTCTACAAAACCCCAACAACAGAAAGCATCAAATTTTAACTAAAATCGACACTTCCAGACCCATTATCTACGAAAATTCAAGGAAGATTTGAAATGCATTTATACAATTAATCGGCATTAAATTATACAAGTACACATTCATATATTGAAAAGAAAGGAGAAACCTTTGGAGAATGGGACGATATGATCATACTCAAAGCAGAGGCAGCCTTGACAGTTACAGAAACGTTTGCAGACTACATTCCCTGCTGCATCTTTGCGCCAGCGCTCTGGGTGGCGGCCTGGCACAATCTCTGCATTGGCCCAGCATAAATTCTTGGCCTTGTTGTCAAAGAATCTAGGCCTGTCGTCCTCTTTCTCCACACGAGAGCGCCTTGGCGACGATGATCCAGAGCCTGAGCTCATCTCTTCTCTGTTAAGTACACCAAATCGAACTTTAAACTTGAGAATTCGGGTGGACGGGTTATAACCCTAGTTTCTATTGGGCAAACTGGTTTTTGTCCCATCCCCCAAGAAACATTTTTAACGTTGCCAATTTTTTTTAACGTTTCCTTATCATTTACGCTTAAAAGTTTCCAAATAAGGCAAGGACCGGTACGTTTCGGTTTGAGATGCTACGATAATCCAGTTTGAGTTGTTTCATCATTGACCCAAGATGCCCACTTCGGCACAGCTGTCAAACATGGCTTCATCATCATTGAAATAGATATATTTAAGAGCATCTTCAATACAACAATATAAATAACAAAAATGTTACAAAACACCTATCACATGAGTCCAGCTGGCCCTATAACATACAGGGCTTATGTGGCCAAGTACGTTTAGCATAACTCTATAAATAATACATATGAAGCAAAATGAGAATTGAGAGAACATCTTCACCGGGATGAAACATTTTCATCGTGATAAAAATTGTTCCAATTATGGACCCCATGTACAAAGAGAGAGGATATAGAGAAAGAGTTTTAAGATAAATTATAAAAAAATATTAAATAATAAATTAGATAAATATCAAAAATTAACCTAAAAGTGCTACACGCCTTTTAGACATCATTCCCATTTTTCGTCGTCATGTAAGCATTTGTGAAGATAATTTGACACACTTTCTAGTGCAATTCAGAGCTCCATTGGAGACTATCCAACCATGTTTTTTTGGTATCAAGTTGATTGATATCTGTACATGACACATTTTAACACCTCCATATAAAACAACACCAATCCATTGCAAGACCGTGCTTGATCATCTATATGTTTATCTGTAACTAATTGACTCGTTACGGTGTCGTCCTCAGTCCTTTTCGATTTTTTTCGTAATCTCCATTTACCATGAACTCAACACTTCATTTTAAAGACTGACTTTCTCAAGGTGCATTTATTAATATTTCAGTATTAAACATAGGGATCCCCGTTAAAGAAATGAGCAATCATGAACAAATTGTCCATCTGTGCCATATTCCTGATTATCATTTCACTGGCTTCAGCATAGCTATAAAACTGACTCTTTAGACAAATCAAAGAACTCAGTCGTCAAAAGCATTCAAATACTCCAAATATTCGTATGTTAAACGAATATATGACATGCCATAGAAGAGAGTCTGTCAGCAATTTCCAAAACATAGCATTAAATATCCATTGAAGCATAAAGGTAAGTAAGTTCAAAACAGTAAATCCATAGCATCCCAAGATGCCAGCCACAAGGTTTTGTCTAAGAATCCAGACCCTTGACGCAGCCGCTAAATAAACTTGGCATATCGGGGTTGAAAATATAAAAGACGCAGAATAGTACTACAATATATTTTTTTGTTAACACTGGACCAACAGTTAGCACAAAGAAAGCCAACTACTTGGGGCCAATGTCCTTGAGACCGCAGATCTGCTCTTCACCCATTGCAGACATCACACTCACGACCAGGTCCTTCCCTTCAGCAAAACCGTCCTTGATCTGCAAACATCACAAATTGTTGAACAAACAATGATTAAATGTCAAGTAAAAATTGGCCGTCATCAAGAAGGTATAAAACATTTACAATACTGGAAGGGCAACAGAAAAGTGCAATATCCAAGGGCAAGCAGTTAAGCACATACTTTACCAAGTTAAAAACTTAAATATGCAGCTCACTCAGAATCTCTTCCAATTTCAAATCAACAGTTAAATCATCAAATTTTCGCATGCAGTCTTTCAGGCTTCAGCACGTGTGAAGGTTCCCAATAATTTTAACAGCACAAACAAAGAAAATATTTTTCATATAGCAATATAAAAATTACAGTAGATATACAACGTGCAATCCTGTCCCATCCATGGCACATATATCACAAACAAGAATGCATTTTTTTCTTGAAATATGTGTCAAGAACATGGTGGTGGACATTTCTTTTCTTTTTTCTGCTCGTAACATGCAGGAGATAATAACAAGCAGGACAATTTACACTATTGATTTGATGCAGTAAATGATAGAGCCTTAAGGGATACCTGGGTTAGAAGGTTGTCATCGGTTGGCAGCCTCAGATCATCCTTGGTGTTACCATTTTCAGTCAGTAAACTCACCTGTAATATATCAAGAACCACGATAGTCAAGTAACGTAAATATAACACTCTTAAGCTTACATTGAGAGACTAGACACACAAATCCATCCTCAGAAATATCAATGAGCTGGTAGTCAGTACGATTGACGTGAGGAACCTGTATAATTAAAGAAAAGAAAGCAGCGTAAAAAGGTGGAGACATATAAGAAATGAGGAAGTGAAATGATTGATAGTTAAATACAGACATACATCAGAGTTATGGGAAGATGGGACAATATCTTCCAGCTTTTTAGCAGTGAAGATATCAATTGCAACAAAATGGCATTTAGCATGACCATGCTTGCCAGTTTTAGATGTTGAAACTTCAACCACCTGTAACAAAAAAACACTTACTTCAAACCAGAAAGGCAAAAATTATTAAAAAGAACCGCAGACAACAGTAAATGTATGGTCAAAGGCCAAGTAGATAAAAACTTCCAAACCGGAAATGG